>NKZO01001722.1:1078-98288 GCA_002370185.1 Metschnikowia sp. 01-655c1
CTATACACTATACTACACTATACACTATACTACACTATACACTATACTTCGAGCCGAGAATCAGAGGGTCCAACTACCAGTGCTCGTAACCAGTATTAAGTACTATTCACAAATCATGCTGTAATTCATGGATTAGACGTTTACTCTAACTACAGCGCTCACATCCATCTTCATACATATACCCAAATTCCTGATCACCTCTCTCTATACTTCAATGTGTTAGAATCAGTCTACACAGCTACATCATTGTTAAAACAAAAACAATATATTTTTTTGGGGTTTTTTCTATAGCAACAAATCAACAAATATAAATAAATCAAATCAACAAAGGAGAATGGCGTCTCACTGCCTTCTTCGCCTGTTTAATATCAGGCCCAAATGGGTCATCGACTCTTCCCAAATCTCACCGCTTTCTGCGCTTGTCTCTTCCAGGCTGGGGAAAAGGGTCCTTTCTTTTCCTGCGTCCAGCCAAGTCATCGTCTGCAAGCTTCTCTGGACGTTTCCGTCTCAGACAATATTTTTCAAGGAAATCTTCATCCAAGACAATTGCTTCCTCAATGTGTTCATCGTGGGGCATCCAAATGTTTTTCCGCTTAAGAGTGGACCTGAAGCTCTTCACCGCAGAAACAAGCGGATCTCCTCCCTTCAACAAGGTACAAAAGGTTCTCTCGTACACAAATCTCAAGTACTTGTCCTGGGGTACCCACTTGTACGTCAAGTTGCGGATCATCGAGCAGATTTCCTTGCGGCTGAACCTGAAACCATGGCAGAACTTGACCAAGGGCATAATATGGCCTTTCTCGGCCTTGGCAAGGTAGTCATGAAGCAACAACTTGATTGATTCTTGTCCGTTGGGAATCGACCTAAGTGTAAGTTTCTGGCCAGCCCGGATCAAGTCTGGAATGAATTTCTGATCCATGTACAGCTTGGGGTAAAACCAGTTCTGCAGATTATCTTGCTGCTCAAGACACCGGGTAACAAGCAAGGAAAATTGCAAATCGATCTGCATAATCAATTCCTTTATCTTGAACCGTGTTCCCCAGAGACATGCACGGAAACCCACAGGTGTTCTGTGGCAGTACTCGAAGTGGAGAGGCGACATTTTGGCAAAGTGTTCCACGATAAGATAATAAAGCTCCGGGGCCCTGAGTCCATTCTTCTTGCTAAGAGGAACGGGGACAATTTCATCCTTGTCAGAAACGGTCAAGAGAGGAAAAAGAAAATTCTGCATATAGGCAAGCTGATCTTCGACATCAAACATAGGTTCCTCGGGCTGACCTCTAAGGATCCAAGGCGAAACGGCCATATCCACACTATCTCTGGGATATGCCAGGTTCATTGTCTCATCAAGGTAGGTGAACGTTTCGTCACTTGGACCTTCTTCCCAGTGCTCAGGACTAGGAGCTTCATACTCATATGCAAGCTCCTGGTCATCTTCCTGGTCACTTTCCCCTTTTTCCAAATCTTCGCCATGTTCATTTAAAAATGGCCTGAAACAATTTTCAAATTCCTCAAAATAGTAGTAGGGAATATATGGCGGTTTTTCGGGTGTAGGGGTGAATTTTTCTTTGATTTCAGCATCATGGAGAAGGGTTCTCACTTTTGGGGGGTAGAAGGCATTGACTGTGGACTGGTATGTGAAGGGAAATTGGAGCTCTTCATTGGTGTCGGAAGTAGCAACAGTTAAAGTTGGACTTTCATCTTCAGAGTCAGACTCGGTGTCTTCACGTTCAAAAGGATCCCCACCAGGAAAACAAAAATTCTCCAAAGTTTCCTCTGTAGCTTCTTCCTCAGATTCCTCCTCTTCATCTTCGGATTTCTCTGAAACTTCCTCATCGTCAAACTTGTCAAATTTCTCAAGAAATCCAGCATATGGTTCGAAAGCGATAGGAACGCCTCCAACATGTGGCCCAAAAGTGGAAGAATCGTCTCTAAAATGTGGATCAAAAGCGAAAGGATCAGCTCCAAAATATGGCTCTGATTTTTTTGCACTCCATAACCCAAGACTTCTAACCTCTTCGACCTCAGGCAGTACCTCTTCGACCTCAGGAAGTGATGCGATTTGGTAATCAGGAGTACATTTGGTAAAAGCTTTTGCTGCAAGAACCGGCTTCACCTCCGCAACATCAGGAACAGGTGGAGCAGGCTCTTGGGCTTCGAGATGTGTTCTAAGCTCTGCTAAAAGCGAAATGAGTTTAGTATATTCCAATGCCTCAAGAACAGACTTTATCTCTGAAACAAGAGAAACGGATTTGCTAGATCTCTCACCATTAAGCACAGATTTGATCTCGGCAAAAAGCGGAACGACTGTAGTGTTGGTTTCTGCATCAAGAGCAGATTTCACATCTGCAACAAGAGGAATGGTTTCGGGGGAAACTTCTTTCTCAACCACAGATTTAGTCTCTGACTTTTGCGAAACCACGGGAACAGGTTGAGCAGCCAATTCAGCCTCAGGCATAGCTTTCACTTGTGCTGTAAGAGGAGCACGAGCTTTAGCCCTTTCGGCTCTAAGAATGGCCTGGACCTGTTCAATAAGAGGATCATACATTTGAGAAACCCGAGTAAGGGAGGCTTCAAAACTCTCAGATTCCTCTTTGGAGGATCCCTCTTTGGGAGAAACCTCTTCGGAAGAAACTTCTTTCTCGGAAACTCCAGAAACAAGAATGCTTTCCTCAGTTTGTTCACCAGACGAACCACTTTTTTGGGAAGTCTCTTCAACGGAGACTTCAGACTTCTCAGAAACCTCAATGGAAACTTCAGACTTCTCAGAAACATCAATGGAAACTTCAGATTTTTCAGAAACATCAATGGAAACTTCAGATTTTTCAGAAACTTTTTCAACAGGGACTTCCTTATCAGAGAAAACTCTAATTGGAGTTTCTTCCTTTTCAGAAACATCTTTAATAGAAGTCTCTTCCTTCGCAGAAACTCTAATGGGAGTATCTTCCTTTGCAGAAACTCTAATGGGAGTGTCTTCCTTTGCAGAAACTCCTTTCTCGGTCTCCTCAACAGAAATCTTCTTCTCAGTTTCTTCATCGAAATTCAATTTGGCTGCTGGGTTAAAGTCAGCAGCCTTTTCCTCAACAGATGGCAGAGATTCGGATGCTGTGTCACGAGTAACACAATTGTTCAAAAGAGCAAGGTGCACTTTGGTCACAACCTCAGTAAAAGACATTGAGGTACCATTCCTTGGAATGGGCACCGAGTTGTCCTCTTCTTCAGAGACATCCGTAAGCACATCCGAGTCCTCCAAGAAGGCTTCTTCAGGGATACCGTCACCATGACCTTGGTCTTTGTTGCGGTTGTTCCTTGACGACATGATGATGATAGTTTACCAGAAGCAAATTGGAGGGGCGAGACGGCTCATTATATAGACTTTTTTTGGGGATGGAGCATACCATGAATATGTGCTAAAACGAGGGGTGCATTAACGAGCATGAATTATTGCAACTATCTGCTCTGCAACCGAGGCGGCCCCGGAGCCCATGCAGGATCCCCATATCACTAAAATTTTAGTGTCCCACTAAAATGATTTTTTTTTTTTCAGTTCACCGTGATCATGATGCACATTAATCCAGAGCACTATTTTAGTGTAAATTTCAATATTAGGTTGATAAATCCGCAATAGTCAGTTTTTCAGCATGGACATTGTCTAATTTCAACAACCTGCATGGATGTGATACGCCGAGAAGCAGAATCAACGATGGACTAATCGAGTAAAGGTTATGCTCAAGCTTCTCAATTAGTCCATCGAATTATTATATGCATGTCCCAAAGAGGCTTATCTCTAAATTTTATGCATTCAAAATGAGCTAGCAGTATTGTATGCATTCGGATGAGAATATCGACAGAAAAGGCGGGATGGCCTAATTTGGAGTAACAATATTTCTTTTTTCTTGGTTCATTCATATTCTGGAACTGTGCTTGGATTCATGTTGAGTTTTCCCCACTCAAAACCCCGAAAAACTCATGTACTCTTCTTGTGGACTTGTTGAGTAGTGGCAAATTAATGTATGCTTGCGTACAGGTGCTGCGTTTGCTGCAGCCGTCCTAGGAATAAGTCCTGTGGACCAAAGGAACCCTTCGAGGTGATATGCGGGATCAAAGGAATATGTTCCGGAGAAAGTCCAGCAAAATTAGGGTCTAGACCCAACCGGATCCATATGAGGCAACTTGGACATGCTCCAGCCTCGGACAAATGCGTTTTGAGAAACTATACCACGGTAGTGTCAGGATCAAAGAAAAATTGGGGAAACTATACCACGGTAGTGTTAGACACAAAAGCATCCTCGGGGTCTAGCGATGGGTATCCCCCTTGATGCATTTGTGAGGTATTTTTGGGCCTTTCTGAGACTTTTTTTTGGGTCTTTCTGAGACATTTCTGAGACATTTCTGAGACATTTCTAAGACATTTCAAGGCACATTTTCTGACACCTAGACCCACACACTGAGATATTCTTGCAACATTCTCTGAAACTTGTGATTAAGTAATCACCAGCATCAACAAAACATACATTCAGTATATCAGGATCGTACCATAGTATCAGTAATTCTCGGGGCTTGGAAATGTATTATTTTGTATTATTTAAAAAAATCATAATGTATTAGTATAAGTAGTATATGAGGATATGTGGGATACACGAGATATTAGGGAAGGGAAATGAGTGCGCGAGGTCCTTATATATATCGCAGACTCCAGAATTGCAGCCATGCACAAACCCCACTTTTACTATCCTCACTTTTACGAACCCCACTTTTTGCCACCCATTTTTGTATATATAAGTAGACCTCCCTTTCCTGATTTTTGATGTCACTTTTTTATTCATTTTTTTTTACAACGAAGGGGAAGCTACTTGGGGATTCCTAACTGTTTCTACGCAAACGGACCAGATTTTTATTTAAGGTTTTTAGGTTTTTATTCAATGTTTCAGGTTTTTACTTAATATTTTAGGAAATATTATAGGGAAAACAGTGCCTGTTTTATATTCAGTCTTCCTATTTTAGTCTATTGGGAATGTAATAGTGAAATGGTCTCTTGTGACATCAACACTTAAGCTTGAGGGTTAGTGTTTCAGATATCGCACTCTGGACTCATCCTGTACCGCCATCCCAGCAAAGTACAGAAATATATTAGTTGACCATGAGATGATTCCTGGATTAATGAGAATTTCAATTGTGTATTTACTTCAGATTACTGATTAAACAATAATTTTTATTCCTGGGTATATTCTGAGATATTACACTTGAAGTGTAAAGACACCGAAAAACTGCGAATTTGACATGAGAAAGATTAATTCATAAGGGTCTGATCATATTAAGTGACTACCACAATCTACAAAGAGGTTACAGTATCTCTTAGACCTACAGATATGAGACTATCTTTTGGAATAGTGTGCCAGTGGATTGGTCTATCTACCACCGTATCTACTACCACAATGGCATAAGTCAATTCTAAAGTCTATGTTCATGTATTGGTCTATTTGCAAGATTGTTTCATGTCTCTGAATGTCTGAGCTCCAGTGTCATATATTGGTCTCTGACTGAAACCATTTTCAAAGTTATTCTCAATCACTAAGATCGCAGATGGTTGGCTCGAGATGGCCGAACTCCCCAAAAAACGCCAGGAACAAGGCCACCAACCGTGCCACATCATGAGACCCACCCGTTTCCCGGATCGAGTGCATCGATAACTGCGGGTTACCCAAGTCCAAGGTCCTCAAGCCAAGTTTGGCCGAAAGCATGGGCCCAATGGTGGAGCCACATGGAGAGTCGTTTCTCACTACAAACAACTGCAACGGAATACGTGCACGTTCGGCCACGGCCTTGACCATCACAATGCCCTTGGAGTTGGTGGCATAGCGCTGGTTGGCGTTGACCTTGATCACAGGGCCCAGGTTGACGTGTGGCCGGTTGTTCTTCTCATAAAACCGTTCATAGTTGGGGTGGATTCCGTGAGCTTGGTCCGACGAGAGCAAGAACGACTTGCTGCAGAGACTCAAGAACGACTGTTCAAGCAAAGAGGGGTTGGCTGGGGCGAAAACGGCATTGATGCGCTTCAAAACGTCGGGCAAAAACGACGAGTCCGCACCCTGGGCCGAAACAGATCCGATTTCCTCATGGTCAAAAAGCGAAATCAAGCTCCACGTGTCTTGGGCCTTGAGTATGGCCTCGGAAGCAGCATAGCACGACGTCAAGTTATCTTGGCGAGGAGCAAAGATGAACTCATCGTGGATTCCTCCAAGAGTGGCATCCTGGTAGTCACATAAAAGCAACTCAAAGTCTTCGATTTGGGCCACGTCCACTTTCAATTCCTGTGCAATGAGCAGAATCAACGAGTCGTTATGCCGAGCAACCACATGTTGAATAGCAGAAAACTCCGACTCCGTCAACTGAAGATTAGGGTCACTGGAACAGCCTCCGGTCCCCTTTTCCTTTTCCTTTTCCTTTTCCGTTCCCTCAAACTTTTCCTGGCCTGCGATCGGCACCATTTCGGTTTCCCGATTGAACTCGAACTTCTGGTTGACCTCCCGATTAAGGTGGATGGCCAAAGTGGGAATCCGCATCAACGGTTTCCGGATATGCACCAAGCGGGGCACATAGTTGCCGTTCTCCTTGACATAGACGCGGCCGGCGATGCTCAAGTCACGGTCAAACCACGTATGGGCAATCAAGCCTCCATACTGCTCCACACCCACCTGAATGAAGCCCTCAGCAGTTTTCTTGGACACAGGCTTGAGCTTTAAGCACGGCGAGTCGGTGTGTGCGCCAACCATAGCAATGCCTGAGGAGTCGTCTTTTCCAAATTCCTGGGGTTTGGCTGTGGTGAATGCAATGAGCGAAGAACCGTTCCGGGTGACCAAGTACTTTCCCAGCGGACGGAGGTCCCAATTGTGGCGTTCGCTCAAAACCTCAAAACCATTGGCCACGAGCTTGGCCTTGACGTTGGCCACAGCGTGGTACGGCGTGGGCGACCTGGTGATGTAGTCCACAAGGCCTTTAGCGTGTGCAATAGTTTCTGGGTCCATGTCAAAATCAGTATCAATCAGTACAATTCAAATCAGGGGAATCTATCAATTAATAAATTAGTTGATTAAGATTTGGATATTAAAATGGGGGATTTTAAAATAGTGGGATATTGTGTTGGTGATTGTGTTATGAAATTGTGGAATTGGGGTGATTGTGGAGTGAAGAATAATGAGTGTGCGTAAATGAAAGTGAGTGAGTGAGTGGTGGGTGGAGAAGTCAGTGAGGTGAAGTCAAGAGTGAGCGAGTGAGAAAAGTGAGAAAGTGAGTGAGAAAAGAGTGAGAAAGTGACAAAGTGAGACTGAGAGAAAGAGGATAGAGGAAAGTATGAGGGGACTCTGCTTCTCCACCTACTACTTCTCTAAACTATAGACTACCAAGTGCCTTTTTACTCTACCACTCTACCACTCTACTACTCTACTACTCTATTTCTACTCTATTTCTACTCTATTTCTACTCTATTTCTTCTACTCTATTTCTACTAAGTATGAGCAGTGGAGTACCGTCAGAGCAGTATCAACGAGTTTGAGTGAGTGGCTTGAAAACAATCTAGTGATTACTCTGACTAGTATGAATCACTCCTACTCCTACTCTACTACTAATGCTATATCAGACATGCATGGCTCAAATTTTGACACCTGAATATCTACCTACACACAGCTAGCTCTGTGTAGATTCTGCTGAAAGAGGAAAAAGAAAGTTAGCTACTCAGAGTGAAAGGTGTGTCAACTGAAGCGAAGAGACGATGCAAGTTCTGGTGCCATGTCTTGGCTCTTGGCCTGTACACCCACCACACCCCCAGGAATTTGGGTCACTTCAGTGGACTCTCAAGACTCTCTGTCGTCACCTCCACTAGGCACTCCAAAAGAAAGACCGTGACTTCTTTTGATGTCGTCTACTCTTTGAAGATTACGCTTTTAAGACTACTCTTTGAAGACTACCCCTTTAAGACTACTCTTTTAAGACTACTCTTTGAAGACTACCCCTTGAAGACTACTCTTTGAAGACTACTTTTTGAAGACTACGCTTTGAAGACTACGTTTTGAAGACTACGCTTAGAAACAAGGTAGAACCTTGTACGGTTTCGGTGGTTAAACGATTGGCTCCTCCGCGTGCATTACTAGTTTCTTGGTTGCTAGTAATCGTGAACTAGAGTGTTACGGTGAATGTTTACTTCTTCATACTAACCACAGTCATGGAGATTTAGACTACTACTTTCACCAGGCACACTCTATCACCTGCTGTTCAGTCAACACCTACTGTTCAGTCAACACCTACTACTCCACTGCATATTATGCTATGTAGGTGTACAACACCTGGGTACTGGACCTATTACGAAAAGAGAAGAATACGGGCTGAATGGTAGAGCCTGACTAAGAGTGGTAGACAACATGAGAACACGAGAACTTCAGAAACTGGAATCTTTAGGATACGAGAACCTGAGAACACGAGAACACCAGAACATGGCCACTTCAAAATCTGAAATCCGAGAACCTGAGAACTCCAGAACGTGGCCACTTCAAATCTGAACTGTACTTGGGGTGGGAAAATCATGTCTGCTTCCTTATTTGCCTAAAGTACTTCCACATCATTAGATTAGTACAAAAGGACGGTCGGTGCTGACCTACTCAAGATGCTGTTGACTTCAAATATACAGAGAATTGTCCAGAACTGAAGAACTCCACGACTCGTATAGTTTGACGTGCCACTAGGAATTGCATGAACTGTACAAACTGTACGAATGCACGAAATTTGGCCCGAAATTTGACTGGTGTGATCTTGGCACTTCGTGAACCAAAACTGCTTTTCCCTAGTCTCTCACTTAAGTGGAACCCAATGTTGGTCCATGTGACCTTTAAACATGCCATGATGAGACTGATTTTCAGAACCGCAGACTCGTCTGGCTCCATGAGTCTTGACTAGATTTTTGACCATGAGTCTTGAGATTTCTGACTAAGTCTTGACTGATTTCTGGGTCGTAATTCCTTATTGTCACTAGACTTGGACTGACCAGAGTTGCTTGATGACTGACCCATACTTTGTCTCAGGAAAAGTGGCTACGATATAGTGAAGAGAGAGAAAGGAAGAGAGAGAAAGGAAGAGAGAGAAAGGAAGAGAGAGAAAGGAAGAGAGAGAAAGGAAGAGAGAGAAAGGAAGAGAGAGAAAGGAAGACGAAGAGGAAAGGTAGTTGGGAGAACGACCGATTAATGAGCTTATATAGTTCTGTCATGTGTCCACAGAGCCCTCGGGTGTCATTACCATTTCATTCCTATCATCCACCGGCCTTCAAATTACCCATGCAACCCTTGAGACATCAGATAGAGTCTTTTTACTCCATCTATCTGCATAAACCGTTTCATCTGCAGTTCAATCCAAGAATCCAGAGATTAAGCCACGAGGACGTTCTGACACCTGACGTTCTGACACTCCCTTGCATTCTGTTCTGACACCCCTGGAATTCTGTTCTGACACCCCTGGCATTCTGTTCTGACATCGACGTTCTGTTCTCGGTATTTTGTATGTGCCAGTTTGAACATCTTCAACCCAAGCAGGCCAGTATTCCTCTCATTATGTCTCAACTTATCCGTCTTCTCCCTTCTGTCTCATATCAATCAGATCATAAGTCCTGTATTCATCACATTTCTGTCTTTGTCTCGGGTAGTTCTCCGTTAGATTAGGTTGAAGTGGTCTGAAAACCACCCCATGCCAAGCAAAGCCGACCGGACTGATTATTGACTCTATAAGTTCCTACCCAAAACCGTCAAATCAGCTTCTTGTCTGTCAATACCTGAAAAACACCCAAGTGCCGTCTTTGCTATAATCCATGATCACTCCACCCATTCCAAGCCATTTTTAGCCATTTTTAGCCATTCTTAGTCATTCTTAGTCACCAGAACATACTTTCACTGTTCTTCACAAACCGTTCCTGATAGTGAGACTCAGACTAATGTTCATGAATAGAATCCCTGCAATGTGTTCACTGCCGCGTCTCTCAAGTGTCAAGAATATCATTGAGAAAATCGTCTTCCTTTTTTGGCTTGGATTGCAAGCCTGAAAAATCCTCCTTTTTCACCGCGGATGAAGTTCCCTGTTCAGACTCCAATACAGAGATCATGGACTCAAGTTCCTGCCGTCTTTTTCTCTGCACCTCCGCAACCTTCTGGAGATGTCGTATGTACACCACGGACTCGCGGAGAATGATGGCCTTATTGGGCTTCGCCTCCTTGATCTTGATATTGGCCAAGATTTCTGAAAGTTCCATGGTTTTTTCCACATCCAGCAGAGAAAATGCCTGGACTGCACAGAGCTGGGGCGTGAGCAAAGGAGGAGGCACCAAGAGACCCAAGGCTTTGATTTTCTCCTTAATCAAGTCTCGGCGACGACGCTCCACTGCATTGTGGAACTCCCGGCGCCGCTTGATCTTTTCTTCCTGGGTCAATTGCTTTGTTCCTGCATCCGACGTTCTCCGGGACTGCAAATGGCTTTGTTCGGAAACTTGGCCCACTTGCGGAGACACGGAGATTGCCAGATTGATACCGATTTGGTTATTGACGATTGGCTGGTTGATTTGGTTGATTTGGTTCGCCTGATTGACTTGCATCTGGTTCATTTGGCTCAACATCATTGGAGGAGGCGAATTCAAGTACGAGCCCAGGTACGAGCCCAGGTACGGAGACCTCAACGTATCAAAAGAGCCCTCGTATGCATTGGACAGCGGCGACATGAACTTCTTGGGCGATAAGTACGATGAAGTAAGCTCATGCGGAGGCTGCACACTGATACTACCATGACGAGAGATATTCGGGGTGATTGAATTCTGTACCGGCATGGCATCTTCAGCAATGGCATTGAGCAGCAGGAAATTGCCTCTGTTGTTCGGGGAGAAGTATTGGGAAGATAGGAACATGTTTTCGGATAAATTGTCGGAGAAATTGTCATGGAACTTGAGATTATCGGAAGATTCACCCCGAGTTTGGTCCCTGGCCAGCTTTTCAGACCCCTGTTTGGGCCCAAGCTCATTGATATCGTCCTGTTCAAGCCCATACATAGAGTCCTTGAAGCGGGGGTCGAAGATATCGTTGAACATGTCTGCCGATAACGATTGGTCAATGGAATTGGATTGTTGCAACGGAGACCCCAACAAATTGAGCTGGTCCATGATTGGGTCAGCAGCGACGGCGGGATTTTGAGGAGAACCGATTTGGGACGAAAAGTTCACTTTGGCGTTCTGAGGAGAACCGATTTGGGACGTATAGTTGATGTTTTGGGTTTGGGGAGATGTCATTTGAGCCGTATAGTTAAGCCCGGGGTTTTGCGGAGACCCAATGTGCGAGGCATAGTTAAGCGACGAATAGGCGTTGGAAGCGGCCAGAAACCCGGAGAAATCCGGGACTTCGGCACTCACCCGGCGGACCCCCAGGCTAGACCCCTGACTGGGCGCCACGCTACGCCCATGGCCGTCTCCAAGCCCGTCACCATGGCTGTGTTTCGCAGCACCGGAATAATTGGCTACGGGCTTTTCGTCGTACGGGTCCTGCAAGAAATCCTCCATTGGCACGGAGGAGCAGGCAAATCGGAGAGTGGGGAGGGGAGGAAGAGCGGTACTGTGGAATGGTGCTTGGCGGGGGCAATTCCTTACGGCGTGGGTAAAGGTGTTGTGTTAAAAGAGGCCAAGATGGTGCGCGGGTTGGGTAGGTGTGAGGGGGAGTACATATAGGTGCGGTGGACTGCATAGAGGCCGTTTTCCTCATACAAATACTTTGCGGGCTCATAACCGTACTCTCTGGTTAAATGCGCGCGGGCTCATAACTTATATCCCAAAGAGTAGTCTGTTCCCCGTACCGTTCCCCGTACCGTTCCCCGTACCATTCCCCGTACCGTTCCCCGTTAAAGTTATGGTAGAGAAGTGGTGGATCTTTTCAGAAGTCAAGTTTTGGTTGCTAGTAGGGCACTACATGCAGGACCCACAAACTATAGAGTATATACAGGGATCCAAGACCCTTGAGTCTCCTGTGATATACTACTACAGTGATTTTCAAAACTATTGGAATCAGTGAGGCAAAATGTTCAAACCACACTAGCGAAATTAAACAACCTAATAATTTAAAAAGTTACTGTTTTTAATATTTAATAAAGACTTCTCATAAACAGTCTATTTCAAATCCTTGATTCTTAGCAATTTTTAAGTCATAAGTACGAAACTGTTTGAAGTATTAAATTGTTTAATTTTGCTAGTGTGGTTTAAATCATTTTGCCGGGCTGGATTGAATAGATTTGTAAAACACTGTATTAGTCTATTCCACAGATTACGGTGTACTGCAGTCTACAGAATATACTATCACAGACTGTACTTTATAGAAGGTAATCTGCTAGACTTTACTTTAAAATACTAAAAAATCCCCCAGAACTCTATCTATGGTGAATCTAACACTATACCACTCTCTAGTATACTACTTTATATTTTCATCATAATAGTCTAGATTCTCTCCAGTCCTCCTGTCTACTCTTTACTATACTCCTTTTAGTCTACTACTTTACTATATTACTTTTACTATACTACTTTAGTATACTACTTTAGTATACTACTTTTACTATACTACTTTAGTATACTACTTTTAGTATACTACTTTTAGTAT
Organism: Metschnikowia sp. 01-655c1; assembly: GCA_002370185.1. Lineage (NCBI taxonomy): Eukaryota > Fungi > Ascomycota > Pichiomycetes > Serinales > Metschnikowiaceae > Metschnikowia > Metschnikowia sp. 01-655c1. Next base: position 13,738 of record NKZO01001722.1, read on the forward strand.
ACTACTTTTAGTATACTACTTTTAGTATACTACTTTTAGTATACTACTTTTAGTATACTACTTTTACTACACAACTTACTACTTACCGCTTACTTAATTAGTATACGTCGTAATCTATACTAACTGCTTATATTCTGGTAGAGGGTAGAGTGCTGTTTCATACTACTCTACTATAAAATATCATGTTTGCATGTTTTGTCTTGAAATGGCCATTAACATTAAACAGCTTAGACTTAAACACCTCAATATGTCCACTACTTATGGTGGATCTAACAGTATATGGTATACCATACTACTATACTGACTACTGACTAAGTAGTATTTTCAATACCACTACTGAATACTGACTACTACTAAGTAGTATTATCAATACCACTACTGACTACTGACTACTGACCAAGTACTACTTGCTCGATCTTGTTAGTTTCTTGTAACGTCAGACTTTCTGTTTACTCAAAACATGGCCGATGATTCCTTCAAGAAATCTGAGGTATTTGTAGATCTTCGAGGAGAAGTTGAAGTACAATGTAGTACTAACTACATATCTACTACTAACTACTAATCTACTACTAACTACATATCTACTACTAACTACATATCTAATACTAACTACTAATCTACTACTAACTAATCTACTACTAACTAATCTACTACTAACTACTAATCTAATACTAACTACTAATCTACTACTAACTAATCTACTACTAACTACGAATCTACTACTAACTACTAATCTACTAATCTACTAATCTACTACTAACTAATCTACTACTAACTAATCTACTACTAACTACTAATCTAATACTAACTACTAATCTACTACTAACTAATCTACTACTAACTACGAATCTACTACTAACTACTAATCTACTAATCTACTAATCTACTACTAACTACTAATCTATCACTAATGGATGTAGTTGAAAAGTAGTTTGATGTGAGCAAGACCAACAGAGTGGAGTTTGACCATTTCAGTGTAAGCATGAGTAACTTCCGAATGTGTAGTATAAGCTTTAAGTATGAATAGTAGAATAAGTTGTATTAAGAAGATCTGTAGTACGAAGAGCATTGCTCTCAGTAAAATATAGTTATTTATGAGTATAGTTTGTCTATGACTAGTAACATAATCGTGAGAGTAGTTAGAGTAGCACTAATAGATATGAGTAGTATGAGTGAGTAAACTTAACATTATGAAAATTGTGAATACCAGAGGTAGTATTAACAGTATATCTAGTATGAACAGTGGGAAAGTTTGGACATGAGTATGAGTAGTATTACTATGAGTGGTATTGTGAGTAGTATGACAATTATGACAAGTATGAGTGAGTAGGCTGAAAACAAGATAAAGTGTATAACCATTTTTATTATGTATGAATAAAATGAACAGTAAGTATTAATAGTTTTAATAGGGTGAGTAGTTTTAATAGTATAGAAGCAGAACGAATGGTACGTTATAAGTATATTGTAGGACTGATAGCAAGAGATTTATCATTATTAGAATAGTATCATTAGTTTTAAAACCAATCTTTACCACACAATTTACTACCTACCGCTTACTTAACTAGTATACGTCGTAATCTATACTAACTGCCTATATTCTGGTAGAGTTTAGAATGCTGTTTCATACTACTCTACTATAAATATCATGTTTGCATGTTTTGTGAAGCTTAGAATGGCCATTAGCATTAGACAGCGTAGGCTTGAATACCTCAATAGGTGCACTACTTATAGTGGATCTAACAGTATATGGTATAGCATAGTATGGTATAGTATGGTATAGTATAGTATAGTATAGTATAGTATAGAATACAGTGTAGTGTATGTAGTCTGTATTATAGTATACGGTATAGTGTATGTAGTGTATATTATAGTATACCGTATAGTTTCTTGGAATGGATAAGTGTGTAGTGTATGACGATAGACTTCTTGGTATGTTCTCTCACACAATATTCTTTGACTGACACTAGGAAGTTCTAAAGAATATGGACGAGTTCCATCTTATATAGAACTCTGTAACTCCGCTAAAGCTTTTCACACAAGGATTATGTGGGAGATAAATCTTCCTATTGTATGGAATAGTATAGCTTAAGAAGCTGGTTTAGCACTCTAGGTATACTGACTGTACTAATTATACTACTATACTACTATACTACTATACTACTATACTACTATACTACTATACTACTATAAAATTATACTACTATACAATTATACTACTATACAATTATACTACTATACTACTATACTACTATACTACTATAAAATTATACTACTATACAACAGTACTACTATACAATTATACTACTACACAACTATACAACTATAGAACTATACAACAGTACTACTATACAATTATACTACTATACTACTATACAATTATACTGACTATACAACTATACTACTATACAACTATACAACTGTTATGCTCTGGTTTACGTCAGGTACTCTGGTTCTTATGTTCATTCGTGTAAATAATTTGACCAAAACATCAGGAATTTTGCTTCCAAGAGGGTCAACAGGTCTATGCTGATACAAACTGTCTCATCAGTTCCCCAAATGCCAGAGATTTCCAGGTGTCACCAAAAATTTGCTTAAGGTTCTCAGCACCTCACGACATTTCAAAAGTCAAGTCACCAGTCAGTGGTTGCAAACTTTTATCAGTTCGTTTCAAAAAAAAAAAAAAAAACGCTCAGCTGAACATCCACAAGCTGAAATCACCATTACACGAGCTGGAGGCATGATACTCTATGCCACACAGTTTTATCGGGATACGCAAATAAGCATGGTCTTTCTATAGCCATCTAAATTGACATCGAGGCTGGGGGGGGGATGTCAAAATACCTCAATAGGCAGGGCACTACCTATGGTAGATCTAACAACAACTATACTACTATACTACTATACAGTGTTTTTCAAAACTATTCAAACCAGAGCAGCAAAACGATTCAAACCACACTAGAAAAATTAAACAAACCAGTATTTCAAAAAATTTCGTTAACAACTCAAAACATTGTTGTATACAAAATAGCAAAGAAACTAGTTCAGTTGCGTCCGTTTTGACCCTTGATTGGTACTGCAAGACTTCCAAATGTAGTACATATGAGAAAAACCTCCAGATGTAAGATTTAGAATATTGAATTCTAATGAAAGTTAGTGTGAAACAATAAGCCATTTCGTTTGAAAGACTGTACGAAGAGGTACGAAACTTTTTGAATTAATGGTTTGTTTAATTTTGCTAGAGTGGTTTGAACTGTTTTGCCGGGCTGATTTGAATAGATTTGAAAAACAGTGTACTAGCTATACTACTATACTACTATACTACTATACTACTATACCACTATACTACTATACTACTATACTACTATACTACTATACTACTATACTACTATACTACTATACAACTATACAACTATACAACTATACTACTATACTACTATACTACTATACTACTATACTACTATACTACTATACTGTTAGATCCACGATAGGCAGGGCCCTACCTATAGAGGATTCATGAAGCCTACTCTGCCCGATCGTAACAATGGCCATTCCTAATGCCGTGTCCCATCACTGCACGAAGTACCACGATGGTCTTTTTGGAATATTCTAGAACAATCCTTACCATTGTTCTAGTGGAGAGTTTTTCGGGTAACACATTTCTCTCAAAGTTATATAAGCCACTTCGGTTCCTCTCTTGAGGAACCTTCAACGAGCAAAGTATTAGTAAGGCATAAATGTATTAAAGAACATAACAATACTACTATACTACTATACTACTATACAACAGTACTACTATACTACTATACTACTATACTACTATACAACAGTACTACTATACTACTATACAATCATACAACTATACAACTATACTAGATCAATTGCTGGCTTTTATCTGGCTTCGGCCTGGATTGTTTTCCTAACCATAAATCACTGAATGGTAATTTGAATGGTATCGATTCACCACGAGGCTTCATAATATCTCAATAGGTAGAGCAATCCTATGGTGGATGTCTGTCGCTGATATCAGGCTCTTGACCATCTATTCATTTCCATGTCAATTGTCTTCCATTTAACCAAAGTCCGTGGCCAACGGTTCGTATCCATCTTTTAACATCACATGCTTTTTCCTCTACTCATTTGTCCATCCTGGTCATCAAATGCTCATCTAAATGCTCATAATGAGTTTTCTATCCGATGTCTCATATAATCTAAGGTCTATGCCTTTGTGGGAGTTATACGTGTGTATTCCAGATTTTCTGTCTTCTGGCTTTACAATCGCATATCTATGGTACTACAAGGTATCACTGTGGCTATACTATGGTCTATAAGGTATACTATGGTCTATAATGTATACTATGGTCTATAATGTATACTATGGTCTATAATGTATACTATGGAACTATAAGGTATACTATGGAACTAAAGGTATACTATGGTACTATAAGGTATACTGTTAGATTCTTGTTGAACATTATGTACTAAGTTATCTATTTTGTTCGTTGATGATTCCTCAGAAAGAGCGATTTATATAACAATTGAAGAGAAACGTGGCAGTGAAAACTCTTCACCAGAACAATGGTGAAGCCATAATTCATCCTGGTCATAATACTACCTGGCCATAATACATCCTGGCCCTAGTTAGTATCGGGCAGAGAGACTTCATAATACCTCCATAGGTAGATCACTACCCATGGTGGATCTGACACTAAGGGGCGTATTAGATATTATATTATCTATATTAACTTGATGGTAACAGTCTGACAGTAGTTTGAATGCCATTTTCATTATCACTGATGGTAACTCTGAGTAGCTCCGAGTAGCTCTGAGTAGCTCTGAGTAGCTCTGAGTGACAATTTCACTATAATTGAATGTCAATCTGGCAGTAACTGATATCATTCTCAGTCTACCAGTAAACAGTCTGTTGCAGACCCAGTACGAATACCAATCGGTATTCTGAATCATTCTCATTTACTCATAGCAACTCTGAATCATTCTCATTTACTGATAGTGACTCTGAATCATTCTCATTTTATGGAGAGAGTTGCCAAGTCCAACCATTAAGGTGTGTATCGTAATAAAAATAGTCATAAACAGATATCACTTAGTCACTTATCACTTAATTACTTATCACTTAATCACTTATCACTTAATTACTTATCACTTAGTCACTTATCACTTAATTACTTATCACTTAATTACTTATCACTTATCACTTATCACTTATCACTTATCACTTCAAACTTCGAACATGTAGTGTAAAGTCTGGTTCCTGGAGTACAATTATGTTAATCCGATTAATTATACCCTCATAGGGTAGAACATTCTCACCACATAACCGATTATTTTCAATGTCATTCTCGCTTTGGGAGCAACTCTGACAGTCACATTCTTATACATTCTCTCAGTTCCTCGGGTGGTGACTTTGAAAGTCATTGTGATGAATCTTTCGGTCTGAATGCCAAACTAGTAGTGACTCTGATCGTAACAATCTGATCGAATCTTCAGTCTAGAGTAACTCTGATTCTCAATCTGATATTAGTCAGTCTGAAGACCAATCTAATGATAACTCTATATTATGTTTCTCTGATAGTGTCAATCTCAATGTCACTCTGATCGTAACTCTGTTCGTAAGTCTGATAACTCTGATAATAACTCTGATAACTCTGATAACCCTGATAACTCTGATAACCCTGATAACTCTGATATCTCTGATCGTAACTTGATATCTTCTCAAAGTCTCTGTCAGTAACTCTGGAGTAACAATCTTAAAGTCATTTAATGATTCTCTCAGTCTAAGCGTACCTCAATGCCCATTTAATCGTAACCTGAATGTGATCCCATTCTCAGTAGTAGTGACTCTGAATACCATTCGGGTAGTAACTCTGAGTAACTCAGTGTCAATTTCACTGTAACTAAATCTCAATTGGTAGCTTCTGATACCACTTTCAGTCTACTACCAACTCTGATAGTGACAGTTTGGTTCAGTCTGGTGACTCTGATAACTCAGACAACTCTGTACTAACAATCTCAATGTCATTCTGATGCATTTCTGTTCTTCTGAGTAACTGATGACTCTAATAACTCTGACCGTGGCATTTGATTCTCTCAGTTTTCCTGTTCGTAGCTGAATGCCATTCTGATTCATTCTAGGTTTGTTAGCCATTCTAATAGTGACAGTCTGACCGTCTCGAATGTCATTCTGATAGTTCACTCAGCCTGAACGCCAAACTAACAGTGGTGGTAACAGTGGTGGTAAGTCTGATCCCTTTTCACTCTAGTAGTCACTGTGTAGTGACCTCAATGTCATTTCAGTAGTACTACCTTTGATAGTGACTCTGATCGTAACTCTGAATAACACTGATGTAACTCTGATTCCATTCTCAGTGAAGTAGTCTAGTAGTAGCTCTGAGTAATTCTAAGTAGCTCTAAGTAACTCTAAGTAACTCTGAGTGACTCTCATAGTGACACCTTCACTGTGACTGAATGTCAAGCTGGTGGTAACTCCGTAGTAACCTGAACCATTCTAATCATAACTCTGATTCCATTGATCTCATTCTCAGTGAAGTAGTAAGTCAGTAGTGACATTCACATCAGATTGTCAGTTTCTCTGATCGAATCTTTAGTAGTAGTAAGTCACTGACAATGTCAATGATTCTGGTTCTCCCTCTCCCAAGCCTTACGATCCTCTCAGCCTCTCACGATCCCTTCAGCTGGCTAACGCTTGAGGAGTTTCTTCTTGACGTGCTTCTTCATTTTGGTCTTTCTGCGTTCGGCCTTGGCTTCCTTGGCTGCGTTCTTGCGGGCCTTTTTTTCGTCCTTGTCCTCGAACTTTTTTCCCTTGACCTTGCGCCCGTTTTTTTGTGCGCCCTCGCCCTCTGATTCTGAGTTGGAGTCGGAGTCGTCCCCAGAATCCGCACATTCCGCACCATCACCACTTTGAGTATTTTCATCACTTTGAGCATCACCACTTTGAGCATCACCACTTTGAGTATCCCCACTTTGAGTATCCCCACTTTGAGCATCACCAAATTGCGTATTTGAAACACCACCAATTTTTGTATTTGAAACACCACCAATTTTCGTATTTCCAACACCACCAATTTTCGTATTTCCAATACCACCAATTTTAGTGTGTTTCTCATCTTCTTCAATACCACTTAATCTGTCCCGGACCACCAAATCAGTCAAGGTATCCACCTTGCCCTGCGAAAACTTCTCAAAGTCGCGTTCGTCCAAATGGTTCAAAGACCGAACCAAATGTAACGACCGGAACACCTCGTCGTCCACATCATCGTGTAATTCGCTCTTTAACGGAAGATTGTCCAAGTAACCACCAAGTTCAGCGTCAGAGTCGCCTGAAAGCCCAAGCTGCCCGTCCGTCTCCGTTATATACCGGAAAAGGAGCCGTTCGGGGTAAACGTTGATTTTTTTCCGGGAAAAAAAGTCGTTGACGTTCTTGATGTCCATGCGGAGGAAATCCAACGCCATGGGGTGCTCTGGCTCCACGGATTGCGATACATCGATGATGTAGAGCTTGTTGTTGTGCACAATGGAGTTGTACTCCGACAAATCCGCATGCACCAACCGACACGTGCGGTACATCCGCCTCATATAGAACAACATTTGCTGGTAATAATGGCCGATTTCGTCTGCGTCTTTAAATGGGTGGTCTTTCAATTTGGGCGATGGCTGCGCTTCTCCTTTGGTCAAATACTCCATCACCAAAACATGCGACCTTAACTCCACGGGCTCCGGACACGGGATGCCGTTGGTGTAGAGCCGTTTAAGGTTGCGGAACTCTTTTTCCGCCCACACCTTGACCATTTTGCGGGGATTACTTTGGTTTTTGGTGTTGCGGAACCGGAACTCGCCGTCCACGTACCGCTCCCGGTCCTTGAACACGAGAATGGAAGTCTTGTATATTTTGACGGCATATTCACGTGTACTGACGTCGGGGTCGTCGTGGGTGCCGTGGTAGACGTTTGCTTCTTTTCCGGTGGAAATACACCCGTTTATGCGGGAAATGACGCCCTTGTTGATGATTTTTTTGAGGAAATTCATGGTACGGGGGTCGAGCACTTGCTCCACCGTGGCCCTGTTGGCTCTATCCTTGGTTGTTTTGGGACCTTTCTTGATTTGCTCGGGGTTGATGACTTGGGAGTACTTTTCCACGATTTGCCCGCGATCCGTTATGGTTTTCTGGGCAAATTGGGTATCATTGGAATCCAAATCGGATTCTGTATCCGAACTGAAGTCGGAATACTCGCCATCGTCCACCTGGAGCTTGTTGAGCGGCTCTGTCACGTCCATTACTGAACACAATAATGTGCGATGAGATGCTATATACGCGACACCCGTACACCACCCTATACACAAGCTTGATCTCTATTACTATTACATCAAGACTTCATCACTTATCGAAAACTAACAGAATGCCGGATTGATATTGATGCTTCTGATGATTTGACTTCTTTGGCGCCTGATTCAACGCGAAAAAACATTTCTTTTACTTTAAGCCGTTCTATCGACGACGCTTTTAGCTTGATCTTTTTAGAACGCTATTATAGACGGAGGTCTCAAAACTCACTGCACGAAGTTTCATTTCTCTAAACATTTCGGTGTTCTCTCTCGGAGTTTTTGCACTTCTTTTTGAAGTTTTCTCCGAAATAAATTTATAGACTTGTATCCCATGAATAAACATATATATATATATATACAAGCATTAGTTAAGCACCAGTTGTTAGACCTTGGTATTCCTAGGTTTATAATTTATGCTACTTTTCTGTACTAAGAAATCCGTCTTGTGGTCACTCGTGATATCTCAACCTAGAGCGAATTACCTCTATACAGAGCGAATTACCTCTATACAGAGCGAATTTCCTCTATATATAGCGAATCACCTCTATACAGAGCGAATCACCTCTATACAGAACGAATCACCTCTATACAGAACGAATCACCTCTATACAGAACGAATCACCTCTATATATAGCGAATTTCCTCTATACAGAACGAATCACCTCTATACAGAACGAATCACCTCTATATTGGGATTCCTTGGACTCCTTGGGTTTGGGTGTGCACTTGGAAAAAGCTTTTCAAAGTCAAACCTGACTACTCCTAACGTCGAGACCCAGTTATAATACTAGTCAGGACTGATGCGTTCCTCGGAACCGTATGAGGCTTGTCCAGTTCCAATGACCTTGACGTTGTACTGCAGGCAACAAATAACCTGCATCCACGAATCAGAACATCTCACATGTTCAGAACATCTCACATGTTCAGCACTAAACTCTCAGTCTCAGTCTCAAGGCTGAAGTCGCAGTCGCAGTCGCAGCATTAAGTGTACGCGTTTGGCGATTCGCATCTAATTTCCTGCGCACTCGTCTCCTACTCTCATACTCTCATACTCTCATACTCATACTTATAACTCTTCACTCCATCACATCAACAATGGACCACCACTCTGGGCTCAACCGCTTCCTCCCCAACGTATGTCTTTTTTTTTGTTTCTTTTTTTTGTTTTTTTTTTCTGTTTCTACTTCTTGTTGTCTATTTCTTTATTCTTTCAAACCACCGTCTTTCAGCCGCCAATGTCCCATCAGATCACACAATCAGACTCCACTCCAGGCATCCATAAGACTATGACACTATGACACTATGCCACTTGACTCTAGATCTCAGATCTCCGCCAGACTCCACCAGACTCCACCAGACTCCGCCAGACTCCACCAGACTTCACCAGACTCCATGACTAGTTCCAGTCCTATAGTCCTCCAGAGCTCATAACTACCCAGCCTACCCAGACTGTCCATGACTCCATGATACAATGACTCCGGACCTGCAGACCTCCAGAATACCCAAGACTAGTTCTATGACTCTATGACTACCCATGACTTTATGACTTTATGACTTTATGACTTTATGACTTTATAACTTTATGACTTTATGACTTTATGACTTTATGACTTTATGACTTTATGACTTTATGACTTTATGACTTTATGACTTTATGACTTTATGATACAATGCCTCATGACTCCAGGCCTATTCATCGCTTCTTCAAGGTCTATTCCATGACTCATGACTTCATAATTAGTTGTATGACTACTTCCATGTCTATTAAATACTCTAAGACTAGTTCCATGACACATGACACATGACTTCATGACTACTCTAGTCACCATTGTTCTAGCTCATCACATTATCTTGGTACTTCACCATGATGGCTGAGGAGACGGCCATGGAATGATCATTGTTAGATCAGATGGTGAAGAATACGTCTATATGTCGAGTTCTGCTGATAGCGGATCCAACATGAATGATGGTAAATGGATATATTGGTGAATGTTGATATCAGTGTTGGGGCAGTATTCAGTCTACTTAGTCTTCTTAGTCTACTTAGTCTTCTTAGTCTACTTGGTTTATTCTATGACAACTACAGAGTACTTCCATGAATACTCCAACATTAGTTCCATTACTACTTCCAGGCCTCATCAATCACTATTTCAAGGTCTATCCAATGCCTCCATGTCTCCATGACCCCATGACCCCATGACCTCCAGACCTCCAACTACTCAGACCTCCAGGACTAGTTCTATGACTCCGTGACTTTATGACTCCATGACTTTATGACTCCATGACTTTATGACTCCATGACTTTATGACTCAATGACTTTATGACTCCACGGCACTATGACTTCATGTCTATTCTATGACTACTCCATCACTAGTTCCATGGCTATTTCCAGGCCTATTCTATGACTACTTCAAGGTCTATTTTATGACTCATGACGCCATGACTTCATGTCTATTCTATGACTACTCCATCACTATTTCCATGACTATTTCCAGGCCTATTCTATGACTTCAGGCTTGTTCTATGACTTCAGGTCTCCATTACTGCATGACTCAGGACTGCATGGCCTCAAGGGCTATTCTACACCATCGATATTCCACCATCGCATGTCCAAACTTCATCTGATCCATTCAATGACTGCCCATGACTCCGTGACTTCAGACAACTTATGACCACAGACTATTTCCAGAAACTCCCACGGTGCTTCCATGACTACATCTATATGACACTTAAATTACCACCATGCCTCTTGCGATCGAGATCTATTCAATGACTACCTCCTTCGCATCCATCCTCCAGATCTACTCCACCAGATCTGTTCCATATTATTTGACTGGCCATGACTCTTCCATGACTAGTTCCATACAGCTATGTTCCATCATAAATGATCCCCCATTATTGACTGCCTTGATACTTCAGGCTACCTTCACTACCTGATTCTTCCAGATCCTAGAGAAGCGTGGTAGATCCAGAGCCGTCCCGCATCATCGAATAGCTATTCCAGGTGTGAGCAAGTGCTTGAAAAGCCTGGTGTCATCGAGAATATGGGTTTCATGAACTGGAAAATGAGGTGAAAATGTTTGCCCATCTAGTGCCGCATGTGGTGGACTTTCAAATCCCTCTGCTTGCTGTACCGGGTACCAGTTTAGAAGCAGCTGGTATAGTGACTAGTTCAGGCTGGTTTCAGGCGACTTGCAGGCTACTTCCAGAAATCCATCCAGATGTGTCCCACTCCTTTATCTGACAACTTTCACAAAGATTTTTCCGCATTCCACTCCCCATTCCCTCAGTCTGAGTATTCATGACACCTTCATTATCTAGTCCGGTTTCGATGGAAACGACTTCAGTCCTGGTTCAATGGAAATGTCTCCATGTCTTGAATGAAATGATTCCAAAGAAAATGACTTTTATGGAATGACTTTCATGGAATGACTTTCTGGAATGACTTTCTGAAATGATTTTCATGGCAGACTTTAATGGAAATGAACACGTCCACGATACACTCGATCCACATTCATATAGTTGTCTGTCATCCACGTCTTCACATCTTTGTCTGACTGCCCTTTAATTACCCCACATCTCCATAATTCAGCCAGTTACACTATCAACGGATTTCAGGATTGGAAATTTGACTAATTCCCTTTAATGCGGCTGGGACCTGAGGTAAAGAAGTCTAGCATGAAACATTGACCATAATATCCGATTGTCCAGGAATTAGGACCCATGTTTTGTATCACAAGAGGATTTCTGGAAACTCTTCGGGATTCTTTGGGGGTGTACAAGATAGTGATGTTGGTCGTCTTCAGAAGTGCATAACATAAACCGGTGTGGACCCGTCACTTTCGTTTTGTCATCTTGTCTTGATTCACTGGAAAACCTTCTGAAACGACATATACGATAAACTTCATTCCAAGTGTCTTCCAGAGGTGAATATTCACTGTCATTGATTTGGATCGTCTCAAATACAATTTAGAGCTCCATTGCCAGTGTTTCAATGCGTGATCGGAGTGACTGAGAGAAACGACAATGGGAGAAATCATTTTCAAGGAATTCCTATCGATATGGGGTCCCTCGAATTCTTCCGCCGTTTCCTTCCCAGGGAATTCACTCTTTTCATGAAGCAGTCCTTGTCCAGTTCCAGCTGTCTATCCAGTCCCAGCCTTCACTTTCCAGACTTTCTCCATTTCCAGTTCCTCCAGTCATTCCAGTTTGTCTGTGTCCAATTTTGTTCAATACTGTCGCTCGGTCCATCTTAGTGTCATTCCAAGCTTTCGTCATTGTGTCTTCCGTCAAATCTCCCCCAAACCTGTCCATCCCCGTCTAATTTAGTCCAATTCTGTCCGATCCTGTCGTTCTGTGGTTCTGTCATTGCCTCCAATTGTGTCATTCTGTCCTGTCCCTGTCTTCTGTCTATTTTACCTTAGGCTGTACGGGATAAACCCATACACCCCTCCTCTATCTCTTCCCTTCTTCGACTAACTTCAGAAATTCCTCTTTGTGATCCCGCTCTATATTGGCGTGGAGCTTGTGCTCTCTGTGGCCATCCTCAATAAAGCTGGAGGTATCTATGGAATCCTCTCGCTTTTAACGGGCCACCACCTCAATTTCTGGCAATGGATCTATAACCTCTTGGCGTTTTCCACGCTTCCCTTCTATGTTTCCGCCTTGTTCCATTTGCAGGATAACTCCACCAACTTGCGCAAAATGTGCTTGGCCTGCTCGGTGTACTTGTTGGACACTATCACCGGGTTTGCATACACGGTGTACTTCATATACTTCTGGGTCAGCCACGAAGAAGGCCCCGTCCAGAAACAAGTGTCGTCTGCTCCTGCTTCGATTTCGGCCCGTGCAGATGATCTCAGCCAATCCGCTTCTCCGTCCCGAGAATTGTTCCTCACTGTTTCGGGAGTCTTGTTCCAAACCGTCACCCGCATCTATTTCTGCTTCATTGTGCTCTCCTTCACCAAGAAACTTCTCCTCCAGAACCTTCGGAACCAAAGAGACCATGGCCACGATTCTTTGGCGGATGTGGCGGAGCACAGTAGTTTCCGGGGGAAGTTTTTGCGCTTCTCGTATGCCTTGGAGATGCGGGCCAAGGACTATTTCCAAGAAATCTTTGCGTGAGTGCTGTTTCCAGGAAAGCTTGCATGAGTGTTTTTCCAATGGCATTAACTTTAGGTAGTTATGGTGTTGGATGGAAACACAACTAAAAGGAACGAAGGGGATGTATCACGGGGAACGTTCACAGTGATCAACAGCAGTTAATAACAGATTGAATGATCTGAAATAAAGCCTGCTACCCACTTCCATTCCTATTTTTATATCTTTTTGGTGGTAAAGTGGTATCATAGTAGTATATGGTCTGGTGAAACGCACTCACACAATACTATAGTTCCGTGAATTCAAAGAGCAACGAACAATATCACTCAGAAGCCAATTCAGACTCAAGCGAAAAACTGAAGCAGATTTCTCCAACTATCTGGATCGTTTTCTGTCAGTGAGTTTGAACAATCAAGCTTGCTCAGCTGGAAATCATGATGTTGTCTCAATATTTTGATCTTGAAAAAGTTCTTGATCTTTAAATCAATCCTTGACCTACCACTTCCGGTTCCTGTAGTAGGTTAAGACCTTGACTCATTCGTGCATTTGTACCAGTTCCATTAGTTTTCAGCCCACCTCCAGAATCACTATTCATGAGTTTCCATAGCCCCAACCCTCACATTCTGTAGCTTCAGATCATGACTCAAAACTCCCAAACCAGCATTTGGCCTGACCCTGACATATTCTCTTAGCTTCGGTTCATCCACCTTCGTGTACTGCATATTGGCTTCGTGAACCTTGGACTCCTCCGCCTTCTGACAACTGTGGCTCAAATACCCGATCTTCAAGTACCATTTTGATACTCACAATGTTCTATGTTCCAATAAAAACTGGTCTAGAGTTGTTTGACACTATTTCGCCGCAGTCTCTCCATATTCCTGCATATAACCACAGACCGTATCACACCTCAATCCGCCCCACACCAAAACGTTCTTCAACATGGGCCAGACCACTAGCTCAGGTACCTCCACTGCACAAGAAAAACGTTCTGTCCACGACCTAAAATGTTTATTTGAAACCAGAGCCTCGCAGCTTTTGACTGCCACCGAATTGGCCGCCATCCATAGGAAGTTACCGGATATCGCCCCGCACGACGCAATTCTGGCCTCCCAATTGGTCTCTTTTCTTGGCCTCTCCGACTTATCTGCTCTCGACGAATCTTCCCGGCTGCTTAAGGTTTTGTACCGGATATTCGCCAGACTAGGGAAACTTCCTTTTCCAGATGCCTCCATTTCATCTCAGACGACACAAAATTTGACAACCAACAACGAATCAACCAAGAAAGCTAACCACTTGACCAAGAAAACTGACGAATCAACCAAGAAAACTGACGAATCAATTGACAAAACTGACCACTTAACTAAAAATAAAACTGACCAATCAACGAAGAAAGAAACTGACCAATCAACCAAGGAAGAATCTGGCAACATGAGTAATGACTTTTCTGACGCTGGCGCCGGGAAAAATGACCTGAAGGCTGAGGTAACGACAAATGCGGAGAAGCCAATTGAGGATGTGAATATCGCCCCTTCTTCCCCACTGTCTCCAGATCCCAGTCTTCAATTGACGCTAAGAAGTCTTTTGGTGGCAATTTGTGCCCATATGCACCGACTCCCCAAGATATGGCAGCACAGTGATTATGTGGGCCTTTTATTCTGGGCCCTCATGGAAGGTACGAAAGGGGAAATTACAGAAAGAAAAGAAGGCGGCTCACAAAGCGGTGAGGCAAAAAGAGAGGCGGGTCAGAAAGTAGGTGGGGATACCGCTCAATTTATAGTGCTGGTGTTGCAAGTTCCGGACGTGCATGACCAAACCCCCGCAGTTGAAGCCAAGAAGATCGACTGGAACTCACTTGAAACACTCCCGGACTTGGCTGCAGAGAAGCCCTCGGTTTTCAACAACAAGTATGTGCATGCAGAGGACTTGCGTTGTTTATTTACGCTTATGCTTGTCATCGGCTTACTAGCTGCAAGCCTGCAATCCACCGAGCTCGCTAAGCTCTCTAGCACCCAGTGGCGTACATTTGAAACGGCTGCAAAACCATTGGTGAAACATTTCTCTGCATCAGACCGCATCTCGTATCCTCAGTTCCGGAGGGGCATGCGTCTCACCCTGCATTTCCAAAACACGCTTCGCAACCTCTTGCAGAAACAGGTTTTCTCCGAGACTCCGGAAAAATACGCCGCACCCAAGTTCACTCCCTCGCGTCTTGTTACCGAAGCCACTGTGGCGCAGGTGTCGGTTATGCTAGGCAGCGACAATGTCTCCCAAAATGTCGCCCAAAATGTCGCAATCTCGAGAGAAAACTTGGTCGAGCTCTATAACGGCTCCAAAAGCGGCTTTTCCATCCGTTCCCTCGAGCTGAAGATCTTCAAGTGGCACGCTCCTACCATCTTTTTTGTCGCCGGAAAGAGACTCAAATCCCACAATAAACGGTACGAATCATTCGATGCGGAATTCCCGCGGCATTTCCGCTCCAATGAACTGCCCCTCCAACCCGGCCAGACCCAAAACGACCGGCTCGTGTATGCAGTCTACATGTCTGAGCCCTGGAAAATCTCCAATAAAGCCAATTTCGGGAACGAAGATACGGTGATTTTGGCTCTCCAGCCCAGAGCAGATGGTTTCCTGTCTATAAGCGCATCCGTACACCACGGAAAACTGACATATTTCAATACCCAAGGCATGGGCATTGGTTTCGGCAACGACCAGCCCATCAATAAGAACAACGTCCGGAGATATAACCCCGGCAACGTGTCGTTGACAATTGAAGCCAACTTAGAATTCGCCGTTTTCCGGCATATAAGCAGGGCCTCCTCCAACTCTCCCAGTTACTTCCACACATCCGATTCTCTACCTCTAGAAATGACAGGATCATCTTCTGAGTCTGGTATACAGCCTCCTGCAGATTATGAGGACCGTTTCATGATCACAGACCTCGAAGTTTGGGGAATTGGGTCTACAAAAGAGCTAGACGAACAGAAAAAGAACTGGGAGTGGGAAGAGAAGCAGGCCCAGGCGCGCCAGAGTGTTAATGTCCGAAATATGGGCGAAGACAGGGCTTTTATGGAAATGGTGGGCTTGGTGGGAAACCACGGGTCCGGTGGATCCGTTTAAGGACAATCGGAGATTACTTTTGTTTTGAGTCAAACAATAGGAGCTGTTTATTTTGGGATTGGAATGGATTTGCTACTTCACCGACCAAATTGGTGTTGGTACTGCATATACGCGCACACGTTTGAGTCCACACCAACGTCACCAGCCTTGATAATCGAAGATAGAATAGTTTAACCGATAGCCACAAGTCGTCTTAATGTGCGACTGCTATTGCATGTGCGTTTAGATGCCAATGTGGCTTTTTGGAGCGCTTTTCCCATCTAAATCCGGAACCCCAAGCTTCAGGGACCTAGTACAAGAGCTATAGCTTTCTCTTATGCCAATACTTTGAACCACCAACGATTGAGCCAGAAATAGAAATCGTCGGATGTACGGATGTTTACTTCGGGATGTAAAGGTTTTTTGAAAAGTGGTGTACGGGTGTACATTAAACGATCCATTAAACAGCCAATTCGGTCTTTCTATAGGCACCACTTAGCATTTGAAGAGACTTTTCAGTAGCTCCAACCGGCCATGTGCTACCGGCGGTGGTAAAGCGTCATTTAGAGGTATTTTGAGCCAAAAAGCGTAATTTCCATGCTATTTGCAACCTAATTTCATGTATTTATCCTACTGCAGTACTTAGAATACTATGATATTAGTCTTGGAACATTTTGGCGTACCTGAAGTACATCCTTTAAAGAGATCACGTGATGTCACTTGCAACAAAGACACGTCAGTAGACGTAAGCCTAGTATAAGTAAAATAAAAACAATCAAGATCACCTGAGAAAATATAGAAGCTAGTACTAACTGTGTGGTTGTGCTTGGATCGATTCAAATGATGTGGACTGCATACAAGCCCATATCAGGTACGACTTTTTACTCAGGTCCCCGAGTATCCCTTTCAAGCATATCTTTATGAGTATTATACAATATGAGAGTTTATAGAATGATGCCCTTTTAGTACTTATGTTGGTAAATTCACCGAATACCCCCAAAAACCACCACAAGATTTTTTTTTTTTTTGAATATTTAAAGTGGGGAGGTACGGGTGTATTACAAGGTAATTACAAGAAGAGAGAGGCCAAGTGCAGGCCCCACATTTACATACAGGAACTTTTGATTCCCCAAGCCATTTTATACAGAACACATTGGCTAACACCTCCATTCAACAGCCCTAATCAGTATCTCCACCCACGAGTATCTGATTCCAAGTCCAACTGATGAAGTCTAGGGATGGGAGGTACCGGTGTTTCTGTGTGCAGGACCGCGCCATAGATGAGATGAGATTCCCAGCTAAAAGTCCCCAACCACGCAATGGCCAAGAAAGCTTCCGACACACGTTTCTCAGCGGCCGGTTATGATCCCCGGTTCATCGTGCCCAGCACCAAGAAAAACAAGGTCAAGGTGGACGAGCGTTTTTCCAAGAAGGAGTTGCAGAAATTGAACGTTACGGCCACAGGCAAAAAAGCAAAGGTTGATCGGTACGGCAGGCCGCTTTCGGGTGCAGACAAAAGTGACTATGATAAGTATTTTGAGGAGGAAGGTGAGAGTGGTGAGGAATCTGAAAACAGCAAAGTTTCTGGCCAAGAATCGGCGGAAGAAAGTGAAAGTGACCATAACTCAAGCAATAGCGAAGATGTAAGCGGAAGCGATATAGATAGCGATGCCACAGCGGTTCTGAAGACTTCTACAGAGAAAAAAGTGGGAAAAAAGGAAAACAATTCAGTGAAAAATGCCAAAAAGTCGTTGAAAAACGCCAAAAAAGGCGAAAAGTCCGCCCACGCAACTAAACTCACCTCCAAAGACGAGCTGGAGTCCGAAAGTGAGTCCGAAAACGACTCAGAAATCGCCTCGGAATCGGGCTTCGTAGATAGAGCCCGTGGAGAAGGTTTGGAAAGCGATAGTTCCAGTGACTCCGATACCGAGGTCGAAATGGAATCGGATATCGAGGTGGAGGAGGAAAAACCCGCCGAGGGAGAGCCCAGTGCAACCTTCGCCGTGGTCAATCTCGACTGGGACAACGTCCGGGCCGTAGACTTGATGTCCACGTTTTCATCATTTGTTCCCAAAGGAGGAAACATCAAATCCGTCAGCATTTACCCCAGCGAGTTCGGAAAAGAACAGATGCAAAAGGAGGAGGTGGAAGGACCACCCAAGGAGCTTTTCCGCAAGAAAAAAGACGAGGTGGAGTCGGATTCCGACCTGGATGAAGACTTGGATCTCTCCAATAAAGACGACTTGGAGAAAGCAGCCCGCAAATTGTACACGGAGGACGATGGCAAGGAGGACTACGACTCCAAGGCTTTGCGCCGGTACCAGTTGCAACGGTTACGGTACTACTACGCCATAGTGATTTGTGACAGCATCGGCACGGCGCAGAACATCTACCAGTCATGTGACGGAGCCGAATATGAGTCCACGGCCAATATCTTCGACTTACGGTACGTTCCCCAAGACATGGAATTCGACGATGAGCCGAGGGACACGTGCACCAAGATTCCAGCCAGCTATAGACCGGACTCGACGTTTGTCACGGATGCATTGCAGCATTCCAAGGTCAAATTGACGTGGGACGAGACACCCAAGGAAAGAATGACGCTTTCTTCCCGGCAGTTCCTGCAGAAAGAGATCGACGACATGGATTTCAAGGCGTACTTGGCATCGGACTCGGAAGAGAGCGATGCAGGAGCCCAGAAAGACTTGTACAAGAGTCTTTTGGGCAATCGGTTTGGCGAAAAAGATGCTGGTGAAGATGACGTGGATATGGAAATCACTTTTAACCCCGGTTTAACGGAGGCCAGTGAAAAGGACGAGAAATCTGCTCAAAGGGAAGAGTCCACCATCGAAGCTTACAAGCGGAAGGAGAAAGAACGTCGCCAAAAACGAGCTGAAAAGTGGGAGCAGCACCAGGAGTCTGGCGAAACCAAGGAAACCGAAAAGAAGCCCAAAAAGGGAAAGAAAAGAAGGGACCACGCCAAAGATGCAGAGGGAAATGCCGAGTTGGAGTTGCTCATGATGGACGATGCTGATACCAAAGAACATTTCAATATGAAGGATATCGTCAAGGCCGAGAAGAACCAGCGGCGCAAGCGGAAGGGACCAGAGCCTCAAGCTGATACATTTACGCCCGATTTGGCCGATGAACGTTTTGCCGAGGTATTTGAAAACCATGAGTTTGCAATTGACCCCACCAACAGTGAGTTCAAGAAAACAAACACCATGAAGAAGATTTTGAAGGAGCGTGGAGAGCGTCAGAAACGCGAGGATGGAGAGCGTAAGAAGTCCAAGGGCCTGAAACGTTCTGCTGATTCGCAATTATCGTCGTTGGTGAAAAAGTTCAAGGGGAAAAAGAGTGATTGATCGAGGGACCGAGAGGCTTTGGAGGTGAGTGAAGTGGCTCAAAAAGTGGCTCAAAAAGTGGCTGAAAGTGGCTCTGAAAGTGACTGAGAAAGTGACTCAAAAAGTGACTGAAAAAGTGACTGAGAAAGTTACTCTGAAAGTGGCTCTGAAAGTGACTCAAAAAGTGACTGAGAAAGTGACTCTGAAAGTGACTCTCTATATTCAATGATCTCCCTCCCTCCATCCTTCATATCACACTTCCTTCATTCTGGTCACCAATCAGCTTACCTGAATGTTTCATGGTGGAGAACCGGATTCGGTTTCTGACTTGGCCGAATGAATCTAACGACTGTGGGCCAATGACTGTGAACCAACGAATGTGTTTTTTGCTCTATGATGCAAAGGACACTCCAAAGGACACTCCAAATCACACATTTCTCGTCCCAAGATCATATCGGTAATGCCCAAGCATCGTACCGACTCCCTCAGGATGCAGTCCCCACTCATATACTGGGGTCCACTACCTAAAATATGGACTCCATACTCCAATACTGGGGTCCATACTCCAATACTGCACTCCACAATACAAGAGTTCACAGAACTCAGCAGCATATCAATAGATACAATTTTGTCATGCTACGGCTTATGCTACTGTACACCCCAAGATTCATTAAACGGTGGATCTCTCACTAGTATCCTTGAGGTAGTATCTATCACTTTGTCATCACCTCGTCATTCTGTAACCAAGGCTTGAGTATTGGGCCATAATTGACCCACCATTTGCCACAATTCAGCCACCATTGGCCACAATTCAGCCATCATTGGGTCCTAATTGACCTACATTGGGCCTTTATGATGTACCAAACCCATTATACACACCACAGAAAGCTTGGTCCTCTGTAATGAAAGTGCTTGTTGGTGTTAAGATATAGTGGGAGTGATGTAGAGTGAACTTATGATAATCTTGTGATAACCTCCTACCATCCCCTACTACTTGTACCACTCCCTAATACTTGTACCACTCACTTCTACTTGTACCACTCACTTCTACTATCACCACTACTATACTATTACCACTACTATACTAGTACCACTACTATACTATTACCACTACTATACTAGTACCACTACTATACTAGTACCACTATACTTCTTAGATTCTTGTTGTATCGTTGAGTACTAAATTATCTGTCCTTGATGATAAATCGGAAGTAGGAATCTGTGCTAGTTTTCAGTGTTTCAAGAGGATATCGTTGGACAACTCCTTAGCGTTCATTGATGTACTCGCCTCAGATCATCCTGGCACTCCGCGTAATGAAGGCTAAGTAGGCTGAGTAAAAGACTCTTAACAATGATCGTTGTATCAGCAGGGAAGCTTCATAATACCTCCATCGGTAGATCACTCTTGGTGGATCTGACAATACTGTTCACTTTTATAGTACTACTACTATAACTGGTACCACCACTATAACTAGTACCACCACTATAACTAGTACCACCACTATAACTAGTACCACCACTATAACTAGTACCACCACTATAACTAGTACCACTTGGTACACTTCAGCTCAGTGCATAACTAGTAGAGCTTGGTGACTTGGTGACTTAGTGGTGACTCAATAACTGCAGAAAATGACTCCAGAAAATGACTGCCAGCCATTGACTGTTCACATATGTTCATCTCAATAGGTGAATAATTGGGATGAGTATCTCCCGTGAGACAATTGAGTAATGATATGTGTTTATGTACAGGTATCACCAATGTAAGATACCATCACATGGAAGGTGTTTTCTGTGGACTGTCTCTTTGCTATAACTGATCTGGTTTTAGTTGAAATCATATTGTTTTTATACGACACCTGTACCCTACAGAATGTTCTAATTATCTTCACTATAGTACTCTGCTGACTGTACTATTTTCTACCGAATATACTCCCTGACCAATAGAGTCTACCATATTACACTATACTTTACAGGCTATACTGTACAGATTGAACTCTACATATTCTACTATATTATACAGACTGCACTATATTATTCAGACTGTACTATACTCCATTGAACCATTTAAACTGTAGTGTATTCAAACTTAAACTAAACTATACATCACTTACTATACAGACTGTACAGTCAGACTGTACTATACTCTATAGACTGTACTATACTCTATAGACTGTACTATACTCTATAGACTGTATAATACTCCAAATATTGTACTCTATAGACTGTACACTTTTTGTATTACATTACTCTGGTCATGCTAATCGACTACCGCCATTTACCGGACTCTCCTGACTGCACTATACTCTACAGACTGTACTATGCTTTAACTTCTCTTTGTACTTATACTACTGTAGTATGTTCTCCTGACTTTGCTGTACTTCACCAGACTGATTGTACCATGCTGAAACTTCTATATTCCTAAAATATACTCTACAGACTCCCCTTGTTTTATAGACTGAATTTTACTTGTACTCTATAGACTGTACTACTATACTCAAACTGTTAGATTCGTGTTGTTACTTCAGGTCCTCTGTTAGTATGTTTTGAAGCTATTTAAGTAGTTGGCGGTGGAGTTAGCGTATCTTGCCGGCTAAAGATAGGTACAAGGGGAAACTCTCCACATTCCGTCCTGGTAACTCCGGTTTATCACATTCCTCCTGGTGTCTGTTAGAACTTTTAAGCAGGTCGGCGGGATACGAAACAAAGTTAAATATCAGTTGTATATTCGAATACTGTAATATGACTTAGAGGAATCCCTAAAAATTATCTAATCACGCGAACCTGTAAGTTCTATATACTTCCCTGCTGTTTCGGGTAATCTCTTAGGATACTTGCCTAAAACAGCCAGCCTTCCGAATGGAATTCACGAAGGGAATCCTAATGGCTCTTTTGTATCCCGATTGGGGTTCTCCACGGCGTCTGCATCCCTTCTTATGTATCCGGCATTACCATGCCCATGGCATGGCTACGGTTTAAGGCCGCGCTCCGGCTTAGTCTCGTTACTAGGATCCATAAGCACTGAATACTCAATTCTAGCGCTCATAGGATTTTTCCTAACAGTGCCTCGGGTTCATCACATTCCTCCTGGTGCATCGTACAATGATGGTGTGGCATTCTGGAATGGCTATTGTCATATCAGACAGCATAGGCTTAAAATACTGAAATAGGTAGAGCACTACGTTGGTGAATCTAAAAATACTGGTATATTAGACATAGAAATGGAGGTACACTTGCGAGACAAATTCCCGAATCAAGACATGCTGGCCATAGTGCAAGAAGTGGGGAAGAATACAGCTGATGGCTCTTTATATTCCTTGACATTGTAATCTACTGGTTCCACTAAAATTGGCAAAATATGAAACACTAAAATTGGAACCCTCAAATTGGAACCCTCAAATTGGAACCCTCAAATTGGAACCCTCAAATTGGAACACTGAGACACTCAAACACAAACACTGAAAAACAAACACTGAAGAATCATCAACAAATAAAATAGATGACTTAGAAAAAAACGTTCAACAAGAATCTAACACATTACACTAGAGGTACTCTCTACATTAAAGTACTCTTTGTACTCTACAAAGTCTATTACTCTCTGATATATTGAAACCGGTAGCACGGTGAGTGCCCTCGGTGTCCCATGGCTTGCAGAGGGAGAATAACAAGCACCTGCTTTATATATATATGAACCTGTGGTTACTATAACGGCCTGGAATGTAGAGACAACGCCCGGGAATGACAAGACAACGGCTGGGAATGTGGAGACTGTTAAGAGTTGTAGTATATACTGGAACATATTTGATAGGTGAAACGGTATCCAAGAAAAGCTCACTCTTATATACCCAGAGATTTGAAAACAGGTATAGACTTGGAACACACGTGGTATGAGTACCTATAATGTATCTCTATATGAGATTCCTATCATGTATCTCTATATGAGAGTCTTATAGTAATTTATTACTCCCTCTCCCCACTAGAGTTAGTCGTACCACTACTTCTACTACAGCCTAAAGTAGGAGCATTTACTATTACCAGCACCACAGCTTAAATTACTACAACAGAACACTAGAGCCACTGTAGCACTGTAGAACTACTCTAAAACTAGTATACTACTATTGTACTGACACTAGCACTGAGACAATGAAGCAACAGAAACACCAGTAAAACTAGTAAAAACAGTAAGAACAGTAAATACCAGTAAAACTAGTAAAAATAGTAAACACCAGAAACACCTGTAAAAACCTGTAAAAACCTGTAAAAACCTGTGTAATTCACTTAAAAATAAAATTATATTTACTAATCCAGAACCATATATTAAAAGAGCTATGTTAATGAATACTGTCACGACTACCTAGCATATACGGAGGCAAGGTACTTCGTGGATATGTTGTATGCAGATAATAGGGCTGTGTAAACCTTAGAATATTGAACTGTACAGATATCAGACCAGCGGAAAAGTATAATCCACTGCTGCATCCCCGTCTTAGGACTTTGATCTTGTAGGGTACAATTTACCTACCCCTGTATACTGATATATATATATATATTGAAACATATGTTCAAAGCCTCAGGCCAATGATCTTGGTTGGAAGACCTTGGTGAGTAGTTCCTTCTGTTACATATCATCCTACTGTTACATATCATCCTACTGTTACATATCATCCTACTGTTACATATCATCCTACTGTTACATATCTCTAGCCTACTGATTACTCTACAGATCCTCTTTTTTTTAGTCAATTTCTAGCAACTATTAGCGACGTTTTTTTTTTTTGCTTCAATGTCAGTGGCTTTGTTGTACTCATGACCATTCTCTTCTATAGCCTAATCAAGTGAGTATTTAGGAAGGCTGTTGTTTCTTTTGATTAATGATGGACTTAGTTGTATCTTTCACAATCCCGTCCCGCTCGCCAAGGTTCATTACACGATGCCACAATCCCACTTCTAAGGGTTCATTGCATCTTCACAATCCAGAGGCTTGCATGGGGTTCATTACCGCATACGTTCAGTCCATCATCAATCGCAAGAGATTCCCTGCCTTTGCCCAATATCTCACTCTAATCTGCTATATTAGTTAGTAGTCAAAAGTATTTCATCACCACCATCATTGTCCCAGTCTTTTCTTTTTCTTTTTTTTTTTTCTTTTGTTTTTTTGTTCTTCTTTAACAATGAAGATAGTCAGTCTTCATCGCATTCATTAAGTCAGTCAGTCAGTCAGTCAGTCATTGTCAGTCGTCATTGTCAGTCGTCATTGTCAGTCTCGGTAGCCATTCAGAAGCCCATAGTCATAAAAGCCCTATTGTCTTCTCACTCCGTGAGACTCGTAAATATGAGTCACGAAGCGCAGTGTCACTTGAGTATAAGTGAGTTGCAACAGTTCGCGAGAACGGCTCACTGTCTTGTAGAGCGCAGTGAGACGGTCCATTTTTTGCAGCAACACCTCATGGGCCCGCAAATGGAGACATTCGTCTAGGAACCCTTTTTGGGTTTCAAGACCAGCACAGCCAATCATTTCTTTGAGTTGATTGGGGGTAAGTGGCCCGGAGTCCAATGCTTGCAGCACTACCTTGTGGAACTGGTCCATGTACTTCTGCTTGATGGAACAAGCATCAGTGTGGCCTTGGATCACATTCTTAAGACTCACAGAGAAACCATTCTTGATCTTCTGAATGCTGTTTCTTGCACTGTGGTACATCTTTTCCATTGTGTCCAAGTCCTCCATCATTGCACAGAGTCTGTGCTCGTAGTCGTCATAATTGTTGCGGTCTGCATTGTCTGTAGCCATTTCAAGGCAGATCTTCACAAACTCTTTGCCAGTAGATTGAACATTCTCAAGGAGACATTTAAGATAGTCCTCGATCCTATCGTGAATATTGAACTGAGCCAAGAACTTCTTCTTGCACTGGCTCATCAAGGTATCTTGTGCTCTCACCACAGTTTGTAGGTGCGAAAGCTGACTAGTACAGGGTTCCAGCACAATCAGTGACAGATCCTGGGCAAAGTCATTCAGGGAAACTCCAACAAATGCAGGAGCCAGTCTGTAGGTACCAATGACTCTGTCATTGTTGTCGATCTCCTCGAATCTCATGGACTCTTGTTTGTCCACACTCACCACGAGTCTCAAGTAAGCCAAGTACTCGTTGAGTTTGTTCTCGCATTCGCTTCTGCAGAGAATTGTCACGTCGACAATAAGGCTTTGCAACTCGAAGGGATTTTTGTTAAGGTGTGGGACCAAAACAGCCTCCAAGTTGAGCTCAATCCATAACTGGCTCTTTGGTTTCTGGAGCCAGCTGTCCACCTGTGTCTCGCAGACTTGTTGGACTGGAGCAGCAATAGCAGAAACAATGTTCTTGACAATAGTGAGGGGAGACTTCGTGGTCTTTGGAGAAGGCGTGGTAACTGGAATCTTGGTCTTAGCATTCGTGTTGATGGCTTCGAATTTGCTAAGATCCAATTTCCGTGGTGCAACTTTGACCTTTTCCTCGGTGTCCTTGATATTGAACTTCGAGAGATCCAATTTCTTAGGTGCCACTCTGAACTTCTCCTCGATATCCTTTACATTGAACTTGGAAAGGTCCAACTTCTTTGGGGCAGGTCTTTCTTTCGACTCTGGCTCCTTCATCATGAACTTGGAGAGATCCAATTTGTTGGGAGCTGCTCTGATCTGCTCCTCGATCTCCTTTGCGTTGTACTTTGAAAGGTCCAACTTCTTAGGAAGCGCTCTGGCCTTTGCTTGTGGTTCTTTGGCCATGAACTTGGAGAGATCCAACTTCCTAATAGGAGCACCTGTTACTTTTGAAACAGGCTCTTTTGGATCAAACTTTCCTGCAAGAAACTCCGACTTCACCTTCAAGGCAATCTTAATGTCTGCTGGGATCTGGGTATGGCGCACTTCATTTTCCTTTGTGGCTCTCTTGAGTAAAGCTGCTTTTCGGCTAGCTATTCCTGATTGGCTTTTCCCAGACGTAAAAGTTATTAAAGCCTTGGGGTCTTCGTTTCTAGCTTCAACATTCACTTTGGCCCGGGGAATCTTTGGAATGACTTCTTCAATCTCAGCTATGACCTGATCACCATGATCCTCGATCTCAGCTTCTATCTCAGCCTCGATCTCGGCATCTGCGACAGTTTCAGCTTCTGTAACAACCTCTGCCTTATCTGAGACCATTGTAGCTATGGCCTTTGGCGTGAGTGTCAGCTTAGCTGAGCTTTTCTTTGAAGAAATTGCTTCCTGAACTTGAACCTCGTTAACTTGAGACTTCGGGGAGGGAACTCCTGGAACATGATTTGCCCAGGGATTCTCCGTAATGCTTTCCCAAGGATTCTCAACGGGGAGTTGAAAAGTAGAAACATCCTGACTATGAGTCTTCAAGGTGGAATGATTTGAGACTGCGTCCTCAAAGACTAGGACTTTGGCTTCTGCGACTTTGACTTCTGGGGTTCTGACTGGGGTTTTGACTGATGGAGTTCTGGTAATTGGAACTCTGACTTCTTCGACTCTTTGAGCTCTGACTGGGGCTCTGACTTCCTGAACTCTGACTGGAGCTCTGACTGGAATTCCACCTTCTGGGATTCTGGCAACTGGAGCTTTGACTGGAGCTCTTGCCACTTCCCTGACTTGTTTTGGTAGATTTTGATTGATGCCAACGGTTTTTATGTTCCTTTGCTGTGGCCTTTGCTGTGGCTCATCAAGTCTCAAATATGGATGTCTCTCCACAATTTCAGCTCTGATTTTGCCAGGCTGAGCCAAGTTTTCAAGGGCAACTGGGGCTCTGTATTTGTAATCACGGTCTTCAAAGGCAAATTTTGAACGCCTCTCTTGTGCAGCAGCAGAAACCAGTTCAAGTTCCTTTTCAAGTCTGGCGCGGTACGTTGAAATTCTGTGGTGGTGGTCACGAGCCAACGCAACCAACTTTTCAGGACTCATATCCTCGTAATTGACGTAGTATGGATCATTGATATCCTCCCACGCTGCCCTAATTGGTTTGCCAGCTACTTTCAATGCAAAGCAGCGGATTTTGCAGAAAGCGCGACTGGCCGAAATGCGCCGCACACTTCCTGCTTTCACAGGACAGTCATCCAAGTTGCAAACCGAGGCTCTTTCAAGGTAACAATCATTGTGCTTCTTCAAAAGCCGGATTTTACCAAGCACTTTGCTCCATTTCTTGGTGGCTTGGAAATGAGCAGCGTGCAAGTTCTCCTGTTGCTTGAGATTGTGCGCGTTTTCGCACCCAAATCCAGGCGCAACTGGCATCTCCTTCTTGAATAAGGCAACACCTTCAGGCAGTAACAAGTCCAGGAGTTTTTCAGAAAAGGTTTCTTTGGGTTCTGAAACAATCAATGCTTGCTGTTCCTTAGTATGGTATCTTGGAACATACCGAGAAGGATCAGGCTGAGGTCTCCTCTGCTCAGTTTGACTAGTTGCACCAGCCTTGAAAATTGGAGTAGTAGTAGGAAGACGAGGTGATACTTTAACAGGATCTCTAAAGGTAGATTCCCTGTTAGTATCCCTAGTAGATTCCCTAAAGTATCCTCTTGACTCATTAGTGCACTTGGTAGTAGTTGGAGTAACAGTGGACTGTCTGAGAGTCGGCTCGGTGAGAGTGGACTCCGAGATAGTGGCAGACTTGGAGGCAGAACGATAGGAAACCATCCCATGTTGTTTCTTGGAACCCATGGGGAACTGTTCCAACTGCACTGCCAGGTAAGGCTGCTTGCGACCTTTGGGTGCAAACGCTGGTTGGTTCAGTCTCATAGTGGATGAGATGGGAGAATCGGTTTCAGATATCAATGATATCGAAAAGGGATTGTCGATCTTTGATTTTTTCCTGTTGGTCTTCGATTATCAAGACTGAATTTGTATGCTTGATAGTGGAGGCCAAGATGAAAAAGTGGTAGGAGCAAGAGTATTTTTCACATAAAATCTGTGAGAATAGGCACAGAGCTGGCATGCCATGATCACAAAATCAGTACAGACGCTTTCGTACTTCAGAGTACTGCACCTTGTGCGGATTTCAAGCATTCAAAACAACTCCTGGTGATTTGCTCCGATAACTTCGTTCTGGCTTCCCCATTGCGGATGTAAAGGACCTAAAGAGAAAGGTGAATGACCTGATCGGATGACTCCAATCTTTTAAACACACCATTTGGAGACACACCAAATCCACAAACTCTGTAAACCTATTAACTCTTATGCCACGACTTCAATTAAGTGAAATCAACAACTCTCATTTAAGGATGGTTTCTAGAGTTCTTTTTATTCCCTATTAGTTTTGTGGATTTGTAGTAGCTGGTAGTAGTGAACTTTTTGAAATTTCACAAAGGGTAGTGGTAATAGTCTATCAAAATGCATATGTTCATTATCCCGACATTCCATTAAGCTCTATCATAAGCCACAAGCCTTAGAGCTTGTAAACAGGAAGTCCAAATTATGGCCATTCATCCTAGGCTTTCCTCATAACTCTACCATGCTAATGAGACTACTAACCACAAATAGTAACTCATACTAGTAGCCAATGGGAATAGTAGTTTATACTAGTAGTCAATTGTAATAATGTTCACCACTAACACGGCGCTAAACCAACATGGAAGCACATTACACCCCGAATGTGCATAACCAGACGTAAGCTAGCAACCTCTTATAAGTTATAGTTCATTGAGACGTGTTGCATCCATCAATAGTGAAGGGTGAAGATTGGTCTTTGAAGAATTAGGGTGAGGTGTAATTCTTTAAAGCAGTGGAATTATCAGGGGGGCGGGTACTTATATAGACAATTTCCCCACTTCTCAGCCCGCCCCTTTTATTTGCAGCCACCAGCCATGCAGGAGCGGGGCGCTGCGAAATATATAAGGCTCCGCATTCCCCCTGATTCCAAACCCATATATTTGAGAAAGTCGCGATTGACCAATAAAACTTAAATGCAGGTGTATTTAATGATGGAACCAGCAAGAACTGATTTTATTACTTCTTGAAATACTCACTTATTACTACTTACTAAATTACTGAAGTACTGGTTACTAGCTTACTAGTTTTTGATTGTGACTACTGGCTTACTCACATAATACTGACTGGTACCTGACCACAATGCAGTGAGCTTTTGGAAAGTTTGAATAAATGGGTTTTTTGAAAGTCTGAATGAATGGAGTGTTTAAGAAATAGTTGTTTGACCCACTTTGGTTGTGCTGGGAAGAAATAAAAGGTCTAGTTCTAGAGAATACCTTCCAATGGGGTGTTTTATCTATTGGTCAAATATGGACAGGTAATCTGAGCCCTTTATACATTGAGTCGAAGGTCTTCTTCAAAACAAGTTTCTGGTCAGGGATAAAAAATATTCAAAGTTCATTGATGCCTTCTCTATCAGGCCATTTGAGCAATGTTTGGAATTAGCTTTTTTAAAATTTGTCTAAAGTTTATAACATAAGGCTATTACGACAGGACTCGGTCAGTGAAAACCACCAATCATAAATTTTGATTACAAATGAGCAATTATCATTATCTACTTCGGAATATCGTGGGTCCGGATAGTGGCCCCATTCCTGCACACCGCACCTCGTTTTATTGTCAAGAGGTTACAACGCAAAAAATCGACCCATACTAAACAAATACAAACTACGGGTCTAGTATTTTTTGATGCTTCATTTGTGGTTAAGTGTTGTGATACAGATTTATCAGGGATTTGGTCGGTACCCTAGCTGAAGTGTCCAGAGGTAGCAAATGTGACAGGTGTGGATAGGAAGTCCTCATCTCGGCGAGTTCCTGGGGAAAAATTGATTTTAAAGGTCAGTTCGCTGAAACCATGCCTAAAGATTTGAAGCTTATTAGCTTCGTAAAATGTTGAGAGACTTAGTGGGTACTTGGTCTTAGTGAATCTCGTGCTTTCAAGAACAATGCACTCGCACCAGAAGACTGAAAACAAAGACCATGAAGAAAAACCATGAAGAAAGACCATAAAAGACTATAAGAGAAAGCTTCTTCCTCTTTAATTTCTCCTCATTCTTCTCTCAAGTTTTCCCTTCAGTCTTTACTTCCCATTATGAGACTCTCTCTTGTTCTCCTTGCTCTTCTTTCTACTGCTTATGCCGCACCAGAACCGGGGTTTCGTGAATTTTGGGGATCCTTTAAGGATTTCATAAGGAACATTTTCTCTTGGCGGAACCACACCCTGAGTGAATCAATTGACTTTTCAATGACAGCGTACCCCGGACTGTTTGCAACTCCCACCAATACCCATAGAAAGATTGGTTGGAACATAGACTAAAAGTGAGTTTGTGTGACAATTCTTGCCAACAAAGTCGGTAACATGAGTTTCATAACACAATCTTTTACCATAACATCCGACAGATACAACAATTTCTGGTACAACGGTTCCTGTTACAATGGTTCCTGTTACAAAGATTCTTGTTACAAAGATGCTGTTACAAAGATTCTGTTACAAAGATTCTGTTACAACGATTCTGTTACAACGATTCCTGTTACAAAGTCGAACGTATATAGTTACAATACACAAAATCAAACACAAAAGCTCCCATACGTCTATTTTTAAGAAATGGTACATGCAATACCAGTTTGGGTGGTTTAACTGTACACTTCTAATGAACAGCCCATACAATATTCTCTCTGGAATGACTATCAAAAGATGACCTTTAAGAACAGATGTGTTATATGCAGGCCTCTTAGTATGTATGTCTTTACTTTGTACTTAGGGAATAACATCTTAATTCTGGGCTTTTTTTTGCTGCAAAAGTCACTTTTGAACGAAGTTGATGGTACTGATGTGTCTATATGCAGGATGGTGAAATTATACTGAATTCTGAAGATGGAGATCAAATAAACATAGACCAATTGGAAGTCATGAATCTATACTTATGTAGAATTTGCTAAACTTATGAACTTCAAAAATGAATTTTGAATATAAAGTACATTCATTTTGTTGAACTTGCGGGACATCTGTACCTCAAGATCACGTGCCAGCAGACATGTGAACAAAGATCAGGTTCTCGTATTCTATCGGCACTTGAATGACGTAAATGTTGAATCATTCAAGTGTTCGAATTATTACTTGATGCATGAGCAGATGAGCACATTTCTAACATTAGCAGGAAATGTAGCCAGAAAGATTATTTGTCCTGTCTGTATATTGGCTTATATGCAGTCTACTCTGGCTTGATCTATAGGAAGGTTTAAATCGGCTCATTGAGACGAGGTGAAAAAGTAAAGTTGTCACGGCTTCCCCATGTTGAGTTTATAGGAATCTAGCAAGCGTCATCACTGTTCCCATAATTGTAGGCGTAAAGCTTAAAGCGTAACATAAGTGCGCTCAATGCTCACAGTACATTGGCTGCAGTAGCGTCAATCCTATTACCCTCTACATTACTTATTGTGTATTTTAATTTGGAGTACAGTGTTTTTCAAAACTATTCAAACCAACACGGAAAAATGTTTCGAACCAAGAAGACAGAATGATTCAGACCAGCGTGTAAAACGATTCAAACCACACTAGCAAAATTAAACAAACCAAGTTTCGTACCCCTTGCAGTTCAGTTTCGTCCGTTTTGACCCTTGATTGGTACTGCAAGATTCCAAAATGTAGTACATACAGTGTTTTTCAAAACTATTTAAACCAGGGCAAATGTTTCAAATCACACTAACACAATTGAACAAAGGGTCACTGTACACTCCGTCCTATCTAGTAGTGTATCTTTTAAGCAATGAATATTCCACCTATTCTGATTTAGAGCAACCGGGCTTACCAGATTAAGATTCTCCTTGAATATTTGACCAATTTATGGTTTAGTGGTTTTGGTATTAGTGGAAAGAAGCACGAGACCGGAACTTCAACGGTGGTCACGTGACCATAAAGAATCAGGGCACCTTTAAAAGGCCACCACCAAACCTTTTCAACTACAAAAATATGCATTGTAAAGTCCGGAATTCCAAGATTCTACCAAACCCACTCTTCTTTCCTTACCATGAAAACAAGGTTGCTTGCGTTGGGCCTTTTTCTGCTGAGGTAGCCGGGTGTACGGGTGTTTGGGGTTCTCGCCAGAGCCAATTCCGGGGGTTGCACGCAATCATTGTTCCGTCCGTTTTGATCCTTGATTGGTACTGCAAGACTCGCAAATGTAGTACATATGAGGCAATTTTCCAGATTTAACATTTGATAATATTGAATTTTAATGAAAGTTGGCGTGAAACATTACGCTATTTGGTTTGAAAGACTGTGCGAAGGAGTACGAAACATTTTGTCGCGCTCGTTTGAATAGTTTTGAAAAACACTATACCCTCTACATTACTTATTCTGTATTTTAATTTGGAGTATCTGTTGGTTTCTTATTTGGGATATTTCTGCATAATATATATCAAGAAATAGTATAAGTAAAGTAAAATAATTAAAATAAAATATAATAAAATAAAATAAAATAAAATATAATATAATATAGTTTTGTCCCTATCTTGTCCTCATATCTGGGGTGGAAGTTATGTATTGAACGCGCTCATTCATGGAAACATAGAAATAACAGAAACAGCAAACAACTTTAAACAAGTATTTCGAAAACAGTCCTAAAGAATTCCGGAAGCTTCTGAAATATCTTGAAACAGAAAAAAATTAATACAGGTAAATCATCTTCATAGTGCCAGACTATACTTACTGTAGCGTATCATAAAAGGGTGGTGTACGAGTGTGCAATAGACCACAGACTGGTAATTTCGGTATTTCTACTACAATACTCTATAATACTCTGCAGTACTCTACATTCTACAGTACTAAACACTTTACAGTACTCTACACTCTACAGTACTATACAATACTACAGTACTATACAATACTACAGTACTATACAATACTACAGTACTATACAATACTACAGTACTATACAATACTACACTGTACTCTACAATACTCTACTCTACTCTACTCTACTCTACTCTACTCTACTCTACTCTACTCTACAATACTCTACTATACTCTATAATACTCTACAGTGTTGCGGAATTAGCTCTTGCTGTCGCTCTAACACAGCATCCACTCACGTGACTATAGTCATGTGAAAGTCACCCAATATAAAAATACAAGCTCCCGCTACTTTAAGAGCACCCAAATAAACATCAACTGAGGGAGGACATGCCAAGATATCTCCCGAAACCACATCCACCAATATTACTTACTGTAGAGGTACTGATGTTTATTAAGGACCTGGACTGACAGTACTCTACTCTTCTCTGTTCTACAGTACTCGATTTTACTATCTCTACAGTAATCTATTTGACTATACTCTTGCATATTTCACTTTGTATCAATGTATTAATCATGTCGTAGCATATTTGTTGGATTCCTTATGATACAGGGATTGAGCTCACGTTCCCACTTAATCTCTGAGTCGGTTCGCCGTTACTACATCCCTTTTAGTTCGCCATTACTACGGATTAAGTGTACGTTAGCTGATTGATATTTTTCATTGATATATTTAACTTGATTGTAATTTTACCTTCATTCATAAATGATAAATTGAACATATATGTATGTTAAAAGTATATTACATACTTTGTTAGATCCACGATAGGCAGGGCCCTACCTATAGAGAATTCATGAAGCTTACTCTGTCCGATCTTAACCATGGCCAGGCCATCGATGTAAGAAATACTACGATGACTGTGATACAGAATTTGCAGCCATCATAGTGGAGTTTGCAATGGCCAGCATAGTCGATTCTGCAATGGCCATCATAGAACTTCGTATAATGATGGCTACCATTGTTCTCGTGGAGAGTTTGCCGGTAACACGTTTCTCTCAAAAAGTTATATAAGCCACTTCGGTTCCTCTTTTTGAGGAACTATCAACGAGCAAAGTATTAGTAAGGCATAAATGTATTAAACAACATAACATACTTCCTATTAATGGATTATTTAAATATGGCCCATTCCTCCTCTTAAAAAATCATCAACAAATATAGTTATTGATTCGGCATAAATGTACTAAAGAACATAACAATATTGTAGAATATTTGCCCTGTAACCTCTAGTGGTATAAATAGTAAACTATCTTTGTGGGGTGTACGGATGTACAATATACTATGTAAATTAATCTACCAACATTTTTACCGTATCTTTTATACTAGCACTGTATTTAAGTACTGCAAATAGTGTCTATTGGATTCTAGCTGCTACGTCCTGTATAGTGGTATTCATTTATTGATACGTCCAAAGGTATTCCCTCAGATTAATCACCAATGTAACTAACAGACAGTAGTATCTGTCACCTGATCCACATCAGATCCACATCAGATCCACATCAGATCCATTTGGACTCTAACCTACGGCTATATATATATATATATATCTTTATTCATAGGCTACAAGTCTATAAATTTGTTTCAGAGAAAGTGCTTGTTTGGTGTACTGATGTCCTTCTAAAATCTGGTGTACTGGTGGAGGTACGGATGTCGACACTCGTAAAAACGATACGCGTAAAAAACGACAAGCACCCACCAATGAAAACATTCTTCCTTGCCCTTATTGCGTTCTTCACGCAAGTGTCGGCCTTGCATTTCTACCTCCAGACAAACGAGGTGCGCTGTTTCTACGAGGACTTGCCCGCCGATGCTTTGGTGGTCGGAAAACTCGACGCGTCCGACCTCGACGAAAAGTCAAACACCTACTACAGAAACCCGCACTTGAAGTTGAGGATCACGGTAGACGAGACCTTCGACAATAACCACCGCGTGGTGCACCAGAACTCCAACCCTTCGGGCGACTTTACCTTCACTTCCCAGGATCAGGGTGAACACAAGTTCTGCTTGTCTCCTACATACACGGACGGGTCCCATGGTAAGAGCCACCGGATCTACTTTGACTTGGCCATTGGTGCTGCTTCCGATTACGTGGACCTGAAGTCGGCCAAGAAGGTGGACGGCTTGACGGCCCAGGTGCAGGACTTGATCCGCAAGTTGAAGGAGATCCACATGGAGCAGGAAAGTATTCGTGAGCGTGAGACTTTCTTCCGGAACCAGAGTGAGTCCACCAACTCGCGTGTGGTGGTGTGGAGCATCATCCAGCTCTTGGTGTTGATGGGCACGTGTGCCTACCAATTGCGTCACTTGAAGAGTTTTTTTGTCAAGCAAAAGATTGTTTGAGTCAATCTGGGTCTTTTCTTGGCTATATAACTGGCGTTTTCAGTGATAAAATATACGACTCGACGTTCACAAATATACGAGTCAACGTGTTCACAAATATTCGAGTCGTTGACGTGTCACTGATACAAATATTTAGTCGTTGACGTGTCATTGATACAAATATTGAGTCGTTGACTCTCAATCAATCCTATCTCTTATTCGTGTAGGTATGAAGTAGCTCACGGTTTAGCCAGTTATAAGATGGAACCGGTTCATCTCAGGGTATTTTAGTCCTAAAATTTTCTAGCCTTGATATCCGGAGGTGCCATGGTCAATGACACCAAAAAGAGTCTTTAAAAAGAGCAGGTCATATTGTGGGGCCTTCATATAGACCCAATCCTCTCTAAATCCAGTAATCTTGAGTCCAGTCTCTTATTCATTCACTCCATATAGAAACCTTTGAAATAAATTTCATTTGTCACAGTCATCAATATAGAAATTTGAACTTCAACCATGAGTTCATGATCCTTGTAATTCCCATTTAAATTAGGCCTCCTGGATATAGAAACTGAACACTTTGTAGAATAACCCAATGGAAGTTTCGTTCATTAGTTTTTCATCCATTGGACACAGTCTCTCATTTGAACTGTGACACCATCTGAGATTGTGGCCATCCATTGGACACCATCATTCGTCTACCATTAATCTTCATAGCTCACAGTAAACTTCATCATCTCACACAAAAAATTCCTTTCACTCAATAAATTTTTATCCTTTTAGCATTATAGATTGATGTGGCAATCTTTATGTGGACATGATTTCATCCACGAAAAGTGGGTTCATCCAGGACTATGTCTTCGGTCACTGTAAGACATCATTCCATTCCATCAGAAACTGCAATGTATCTGGACACTGTATTCTCTCCATTAGTCTTTCTCTGGTGAAATGATCCATTACCTCACAAGGTGATCCGTTTCACTCGGTATACCTTCATCCATTAGAGTTTCTAAGTCTCATCTGAGTAGCTTTATCCATTAGACATGAATGTGTCTGCAGGTTAAATGCATTCATTGACATTTTGGTTTATCCATTTGATAAGGTCATCAATCAGACAGTGCTATTCATATGAACCAGTCTTCACCATAGAACAGAAAGAATTAACTCAGTCAAAGTATCACTGAAAAAACCATAATTTTTCATTAGAATTGGTGACCTGGAAGAATTTGACACAAGGTTTTTCATGATCTTTGCCCATTTTTGGTGCATTTCAATCAATCAAAATCGACCCTCATTATTCACCCACTTAATTCTGCGGGTTTGAATCCATCAGACAAACACCACCTGACATTCCAATATGACATTATCATATCTCCATCGACTAGCCTGGCGAGCACCAGCCCATCTGCACAAAAAACTCGTAGATTTTGGACGCCTTGTTGACATCGATCTTCAAAAACAGCCGTGCATCTTTCTTCTTCAACATGCCATTATTTTTGATGGCCTCTTTCATGAGCTGATTCTTAATGGCCAAGTACGGCTGTGGCAAGATGCGAAGCGTCAGGCACAATGTCTTTTCTTCCGGCGATAAAAGCTCGAAGTCGGTGGCATGCGAAATATCAAGCGGCGCCCGTGAATTGGTATTGTTGATTTTGGGCCGGTATTCTGGCTGTGGCGTGTTCTTACGGTTTGCAAGGTTGGCTACGCCACTCGATGACCGTGCTGCCAACCCCGTACCGTTACCCATACGCTGGTAGTGTGCCTGGCGAATGAGCTTATCCTTTTCAAACCGGATTCCGTCTTCCTGCGACGTGATTCCATTTCGACGCCAGTTTTGGAGCTGGTGGATCCGCATCCGGCACCGGAGTTCCGTGAGAAGGTCCGCACATAAGTTCTCAAAGTCTTCGCTGGATACTATCCGAATAAGCGCATTGACCTTTTTGAGAAGCTCTTTTTCCTCCTTGGATTTGCGCTTGTCATTAGAGATGTTGCGCCGGTAGTCCAATAATTTGTTTTCGAGGAGCACTCTTTTTCGTTCGGCACGCGTGGTGAGCCGGGAGTTATAGATGTCCAAAATGGTCAATTTCAACTCAATATCACCGGCCGAATCGTCAGGGTCAAATATCATATCTTTAATAGGAACCTCCGCATCATTTTCCGCTTCATGGTCGAACTCAAGCCGGCCCGGCATATAGCCCTGAATTTCATGACAGAGAGGCACGGATGCGCTGGGCTTGACCTTGGGTGGAGGCAACGGCATGTTCTTACGTCTCTGTAACCTCTCCTTACGCCGCAGCAAGAACTCAGCCGCCAGCACGTCACTGAAATCCTTATTCATCTCCGGAAGAGGGTACTCCGACGATTCCAAGTACACGCGGTTGTAGTGAGCATCAACCTCTTCTTTCAGACGGTTTCCGATATGGTCGGCAATATCCTGCCAATTGCCAAGGCCAAAGTTTTCACAGCCCTGTATAAGATGCAACTCTTCATCAGCACCCCAATCCTCGTCAAAGATGGGGTAGGTGTTCTGCTCAATGATCTGGTAGTCATGCCACGGCTTATGGTCTAGGGTGACGGAACCAGCAGCAAAACAGGGCACACAAAGGTCATAGTCCAAGCAAATCGCACACTTGATGCGGATACGGTTGGTACAGTCCGACGAACACACGTCGCAGTGGTAAAGACGGCCCTTCTCCATTGCTGTTGATAGTAGGAAAGTTGAGTTGATGGCGCGTGATGGTGCTCACGTGGGGGAGTGTATTTGGGTATATGCAGGAGCACGTGACAAACCCAACTTCAAACCCAACCGCCAATCCTCAGGCCTCAAAAAACAGAACAATATGAGAATCCTATACCATTTAGGGGTAGTCTAGAATTTTCCAAAACAACAAAATTGATACCTTTTGCTAATGGTACGTCCGTAAATAAATTGCTCGTATATTTTTGGGGTATTTCCCTAATGAAAAGCACACAAGTAGGTCAAAAGTAAACATTTGACCATCCCTATTTCAGCTTAAAGTAATAAAATAAATTGATTTAGTAGAATGTTCTGAGTTGACCTTGGTGTTGGAATCATAGAGAAGTGGGGTTGACTAAAGATTGGGGAGGTAGGAATTGCAGCCAAAAAGCGCGTGCACAGGAGGGGAAAACGCCCCATTTATGTAGTGCTCGAACAGCAATGTTTCAGATCTGAAACTCATGCAGTGTATGCATAATAATGTACATCCTTTTGCTTTGTAAACTTCTTTTTGTGTCAATAACATGGACTATTTAATGTTCGCCATATCGTTGTCCATACGTTGACCAGAGTAGAATCTCGCAAGTATCTGAGAGACATCATATAAGGCCAAGGTTTTGATATGTGTTGGACAAGTCTTGTATACTGTACTGACTGTACTAATCTTTTATCAAGCTATATAGACAAGGAGCAGGGGTATATTATATAGATAAGGACAGACATATACTTGAGACTACTACTGCTCCAGAAAGTTTTGAGAGACATTTTGAATACCGTTGAAGAAGGAGAGATTAGTTTAAGCGACAGCATGGTATTTACTTCGTATAATATCATATCAATATGTGACTATAAGTCTTAGTTATCTGCGACTTATTTTATTTTTAATGTCATTTCTGGTATTTTGTTTGATTCCTAAATATACAATTTTGGTTTCAAAATCATTTATATTCTATAAAATTGAAAGTTAAGTGAGCCAATTGACTCATTGTTGAGAAAGCTTTAAGTCGTTTTATTAGATACTATAGCTATCAAACCACTCATTAAAGTAGTAAATCCACCTATTCATAAAATTTATAATGATACTTCTAATATATAAGATGATCTTACTAAAACAAAAACTCCACTACATACCATCGTAGCTGTATTTAATAAAGAAGTAACTGGTGTAGGTCCTTCCAAAAATACTAATGGTGGCTAGACCGCTAATCTGGTATTCCAAATTCTAGACATTGTAGTATTTAGACAAGCTTTAGGTCTAGTACTATTATACTGTACTCTCTTTCACTAGTCTACGGACATTTCAACCTCTTTTGTGACATTATTGAGTCTGAGAACAGTGCATATTTACTCAGTCCTTGACGATGAATAAAACACAGGCTAGACTAGTTCACACTCTGACGGCCAACCTGGCGTAATCTAGAGGCATGGGTATTGGTTCACAGTCTACCAAGAAATACCCTGGGTCTATGAAGGTTTAAGTACAAAGGGTATATGAAGATTCAAGTGTACGAAGGTCTATAAAGAACCAAGTGTACAAAGGTTTATAAAGAACCAAGTGTACGAAGGGTCTATTAATGTCAACAAGTACCTAGCATGTACGGAGACAAGGTACAGTGTTTTTCAAAACTATTCAAACCAGCACGGCAAAACGTTTCAAACCACACTAGCAAAATCAGACACACCAATAATTCAAGAAGGTTCGTACCCTTCCACTTTAGTTCCGTCCATTTTGACCCTTGATTGGTACTGCAAGACTCCCAAATGTAGTACATACAGTGTTTTTCCAAAACTATCCAAACCAGGGAGGGAAATTCTGTTTTAGAGCATTCGCTTTTTACCCGATTAAGAATCTCCTTGAATGTTTGACCAATTTATGGTGTAGTG
This sequence comes from Metschnikowia sp. 01-655c1, assembly GCA_002370185.1. Lineage (NCBI taxonomy): Eukaryota > Fungi > Ascomycota > Pichiomycetes > Serinales > Metschnikowiaceae > Metschnikowia > Metschnikowia sp. 01-655c1. The sequence goes on from NKZO01001722.1 coordinate 54,365, forward strand.
GTTTTGGTAGTAGTGGAAAGAAACACGAGACCGGAACTTCAACAGTGGTCACGTGACCATAAAAATCAGGGCACCTTTGAAAGGCCACCACCAAACTTTTTCAACTGAAAAAATATGCATTGTAAATTCCGGAATTCCAGGATTCCACCAAACTCATTCTCTTTTCGGTACCATGAAAAACGGTCGTTTGCGTTGGGCCTTTTTCTGCTGAGGTAGCCGGGTGTACGGGTGTTTTGCTTTCTCGCTAGAGCCAATTCCGGGGTAGCCCTTGATTGAAACTGCAGACTCCCAAATATAGTACATAGGTAATTCTGCAAATTTAACATTTCAGAATATTGAATTCTAATGAAAGTTGGTGTGAAACATTACTCCATACGGTTTGAAAGACTGTGCGAAGGAGTACCAAACATTGTGTCTCCCTGGTTTGAATAGTTTTGAAAAACACTGTACCTAGCATGTATGGAGACAAGGTACTTCATGCATATGTTGTATGCAGACCATTGCTAGACAGTAGGGCTGTGCAGACTTTGAACAATAAACCTGAGCAGACCTTAAATGAGCGGGAAGGTATAAGAGGTGCCGTGGCCCCTTATTATGACTTTGGTCTTGTAAGGTAAAACTTACATATCCCTGTATATTAATATATACAAAACATAAGTTGAAAATAAAGAACCAAGAGATCCAACAACTCGAATTTCAAGGGCGTTTCAAGGGCGTTTCAATGGTTTGATTGAAATACACGAAAGTGATGGATTCCAAGAGATCTGCATGGCTGAAACGAGCTGATAGCAAGTAATGGTCAGTTAATAGTAAAGTGTTGGCTACTTGAATTCAAAAGGAGATTCTGGTATTGTTCCTCAATAAAGCTAATCTCAAGGAATGGTGTTCTTGCTTCTCAAACTCTGGGGCGCCAGTTTTGAGTTGTCATGGCAACTTACATCCGCGCATAAGCTACCGAGGACCAAACCACGGCTCTTTTCGTGGATATGCTAGTATAAACTACCCTTGAGATTCAACAAAGTTTTTTTTTAGTGTGGTTATATTGGTCGAAATTTCGCCCCCTATCTAATATCCCTAGAAATGCTTTTTTTAAAATACCCCGGTTGTAGTAGTTTTCGTAATTGATTTAGTGCAACACATTACGTGATCACTCCTGCACTGCAGAACTGTAGGGCAACTATAACCCTCCATCTGCCACCCCAGGATATGTTGTAAAGCCAAACAGCTAGTAGGAAGAAGCTCCTTTTCAATTTGATAACCAGTCGAGACTTTATATTCTTTGATCTACAATTTATTGCAAAGATAGTTATATCCCATTTGCACATACGCTAATAATCTCCCATTCTCAAAATATGGAAACCTTAATTTGTTGTTGAAACAATTGTTTGGCTTGTATAGTGGTTACAGCGTGACCGATAACCAATCACCATGGTTATCGACCGGCAATTTATTCTGTGGCGAGGGAAACAAGCGACAATTCTGAGCGGATTACGACTGTTTTGAAACTTCTGCTGAATAACCCTCCCTTCTTGGCGCTATAGGTCTCATTTTCAAAGTCAGATAACGGAACAAGGGCAAAAGATCCGATTCTTTTCATACAGGTACTACGCAACGGCCCCAAAAATCTTCTTTTTCCCATACCTCCTGTTGGGCAATACCTGACTGCTAAGGCACCCCTTGGCAAGTATATAAAACAGGGCTGTTTTTTTTTCTGGAGCTCGCCATCATGAATGCTATTCACTTGATTTTGGCCTACCTTATTGTGGCTACTGCTTGGGCAGACTCCGTTAAGCCATTGGCCTTCTTTGCAAAGGTTAATGACACTTTAGTGCCCCTTTCAGGAACTTCCTTTACGGAATCCGGGGATATAAATGTCTTTTCCTATGGAGACCCACTGGCCGTCCCTCCTGAGTTCACCTTAACTGAAGATAAATATGCTTACACCTTCAACCGGGAAATGATAGGGTTTGTGAAGTCCCTATTTGTGTTCGGCTCTAGTGTCGATCCGACTCCATTGCAATTGGATAGTGACAAGAAGCTTATAAATGGACGTTTTTTTTCGTGCCAAGCGTCTGCTGGCAGTGAGGTACACAGGATACACTACGAGATGAAGAACTCATCCCTTGCAAATTGCTTTGAAGTGAATATCTACCTCTTGCCTCATAAAAAGTCACCTAAAATTTCTCAGGTGACTGGACCTAGGTCTGCAAACGATGTTGAAAAAGACTTTGAGAAAGAGGGTGACTTGCCAAGGACTTCTTTTGCCAAAAGAAGTGACAAGTTTATGCCCTTCTCACGCAATGCTCGTCGGAAGACCCGTACTGGCATCAATTCTTTTCCTCATGGAGACTTTCCCAAAGCTGCTAAGTTCGCCTCCAAAGATGGCTACGATTTCAGCACAGACGGATCTATCGATGAGGGTATGAGGATTCATGATATCCCATTTAGCATGGACCCTGCTGTGTACCGGACCAAATTGAAAAACATTGACCAAATGAGGGTCCATTTGATATATCAATCTTGCTCAAGTGCCCACCGCTTAAACCCCATTTCTGACCACATACCACCTGCTCATTGCTCCAAGGAGGAAATTGATTATTACTACGAAAGTAAAACTGAGTGGGTGGTGGGCCTGCAGAGAGAAGAAGACAACTCCGTATCCGTGTCCCGGGACTTGCCATATGTGTTGTATGCAGATATTGGTGGTGCTAAAGTGCCTCTTGGAGCCCGTATGTACACAAAGAATGGACTTAGTCACAGTGCAATGGGTTACGGACCCGTTATTGATGAGCCTGTTGAGTTCGATGCCGAAGGTAGTTTTGCTATGAGCATATACACACCCAGTGACGGATACCTTGGATTATACGATCAGACACTTGCTTTCGGTCCTACTGTCAATCCGACCGATTTGATGTTGGATGACGATCGGGGACTCGGCAATGCGCAATACTTCTCATGCTCAACCTTTGATGACTTTAACATCATTACCACAATTAGGCGTTATCCAAATTGCTTTGAGGTGAAGCTTTACCTCTCAAAATACGACCCAGAAGCTCGAAGGGGCATGAAAGGTGTGCTTCTCCCCGAGAAAGGAAACGCCTTTAAGAAAGATGAAGTATTGCTGGGGCAAAATAAAAAAAATAAACCAGTATCCATATCCCGGAACTGGCCATATGTGTTATTTGCAAAGATCGGTGACACTTTTGTGGCTCTCGGAGCCCGGACCTATTACGATAATGGAGTTCAATACAGCTCTATGTGTTACGGACGCAATGCTGGCGAACCTATTGAGTTCTACAAGGTGGGTAACTCCGCTATCAGCATTGACACATCCCATGATGGGTATATTGGAATATACCACCAGACTCTTACTTTTGGTCCTAATGTCCCTTCGACAGATTTGATGTTGGATGAAAATGACAAGGTCACCAATGAACAATACTTCTCATGTTATGGTCTCGGGGGCGTTAACATCATTAACTCGGATCGACTTTTAATGTCGTGCTTTGAAGTGGATGTCTACCTCTCGCATTACGATACAGAAACTGCGGATTACTTGAAGAAGCATTCACCTGAGAACGAGATTACATCTAAGGAAAAACATAAGACCATGCTGAGAAAAAATGCGTTTGAAAATGGTGCAGACATGGTGTCTCTGGAAAAAACTGACTTGAGTCCCCCATATGTGGACGATAACTCACCATATTTCTTCTTTGCAGAGTTCATTGGTTTTAAGGTGCCTCTTGGAGCCCGTATCATGTCGTATGATGGTACTAATTACGGTGTGTTGAGTTACGGACAGGAAACGAGCCAACCAGTTGAGTTCAGCATGGTGGGTAATGCCGCTCACAGCCATGGAACATCAGTTGATGGATATGCTGGAGTCTTCGGTCACACATTTGTTTTCGGTCCTAATGTGCCTCTAACCAATTTGATATTGACTGAAAAAAAGAGGGTCTCGAATGCTCAATTCTTTTCATGCTGGAGTACTGGCGATGTTCAAATCATTTATACAAACAGTTTTCATCAGTACTGTTTTGAAGTGGACATCTACCTCTTACATGGAACACAAGATGCCAATGCCATAATAGATGCAACTGCCCTTTTGAAAAAAAAAGCATCTGAGAAAGGAAGGAAGAATATGTTTGAGGAAAATGAAGTAACTCGGGGACAGAATAAAAAAACCAAACCTTCAAAGTTACCCCCGAACTGGCCATATGTCTTTCATGCAAAGATTGGTGATACCATGCAGGCTCTTGGAGCCCGGTTCTATTCACGTGATGGAGTTGATTACAGCACGTTGTGTTACGGACCCGATATTGACAACCCTGTTAAGTTCGAAAGGATAGGTAGCTCCTTTGCTAGTATTGATACTGAGACGGATGGGTACCTTGGAATTTCTCGTCGGATGCTTACGTTTGGACCTCAGATCGCTGGTACTGATTTCAGGTTCGACGAGAATCAGAGGGTCCTCGATATAGAGTTCTTCTCATGCAGTCTCTTCCAAAATATCCAAACCATCACCACAACTAGGTTCTTTCCATACTGTTTTGAGGTGGAGCTCTACCTTAAACATGAGGGCACCGAAAAAGCTGGTGTTCCTTCTAAGAAAACGAATTTAGCTGAGAAAGGAAGGAAGACCGAAGGAGATGTAAGTGAGGTATTCTGGAAAGCGTCTTTGGGAGAAAATACGGTGACTCCCAAAAAACCTGAACTGAACAATTCAACCCTTACTCTTGACCTGCCATATGTGTTGCTTGCAATTGTCGCTGGTAATAAGGTGCCTCTTGGAGCCCGTGTGTACACACATAATGGACTTGATTACAGCGTAATGTGTTACGGGGACAGTGTTCAGAATATTGTTGAATTCAAAATGGACGGTATCTACGTTACCAGCAAAAAGGGTTTCAATGATGGGTATCTTGGATTATATGATCGGACACTTACTTACGGTCCCACTATCCTTCCGACTGATTTGATGGTGGATAATGATGAGAAACTCACCAATGCTGATTACTACTCATGCTTTTCTCAGGACGAAATTCTGGTCATTACCACGTTCAGGATTTTTCTGCATTGTTTTGCGGTGGATGTGTACCTCGTAAATAATTACACAGAAGCTGCAAAGGCCGTGGTAGCTAATCGTGCTCCAGAGAATAAGAATATACCTGAGAAACGAGACAAGAAGGACTCTAAGCAAGATGAGGTATCTCGGGAACAACAAGAAAAACAGGATTCTCTCTCCATGGCTAAGAAATTTCCATATATGTTCTTTGCAAAACTCGATGAGGCCATGGCACCTCTATCTGCCCGGGTGATTCCGATTTACGGAAGCAATTTCAGTGTGATGTATTATGAGTATGGGGCTGAAGAACCGGCAAAGTTCACCAAGGAAGGAAACCATGCTCTCAGTTTTAACACATCCACTGACGGGTACTTTGGCTTCCATGAAAACCTCGTTGTGTTTGGTCCCGATATCCCACGGTTGAAATTGAGGTTTGATGGTGATCGGAAAGTCATCAATGCGAATTACTTCTCATGCTGGGACAACTACAATAATTACATGATTACTATTGAGAGGATCAATGAGTATTGTTCTGATGTGGACATCTACTTCCTGCGTTATAACCCAGATACTAGGAAACCGTTGTACGATGAGTCTTTGGTTGAGTCTGCAAATGAGGTCCTTGAAGAAAAAACGAATTTGTCTAAGAAAAACGGAAAAGCAGGATCTTTGGAAACAAATGAAATATTGCGGGATGATAACAAAGAGTCTTTGGAAAAAAATAAACTAAATCCTCCATCTGTGGCTCTAGACTTGCCATATGTGTTTTATGTTAAGATCAATGATGCAATGATTCCTCTCTCTGCGGACATCTTCCCATATTTTGGAAATGATCTCAGTATGATGTTCTATGAGTTTGGACCTGCCAACCCCATTGAGTTCAACTTGGAGCAAGGTCGCTACGCCAAAAGTATAGGTACACCCACTGACGGGTACTTTGGACTCCGTGACAAGATATTTGCGTTCGGTCTGAATGTTCCTCCGAGGGAATTGGAAAAAGAAGATACTGGGAAGATCATAAATACCGACTTTTATTCGTGCTGGAACGACGCTATCGATGCTCAAGTGATTTCCACCGAAATGTTAAATGCCTTCTGTAATAATGTGGAAGTTCACCTCCAGCAGATAAACTCTACTTTTGGAAAACCAGTGACAAATCTGCGTCAAAATAAGCTGGTTTGAAATCATGGATCTGAGAAGGAAGACGCTTGTTTCTAACTCGAATGGTGGTGGTGGATGTGACTAAACCTGAAGACAAATACGCTGGATCAGAGCTTGGCCCTTATGAAGAAAAAAGTTGTTAACTGTAACAAACATGTGCATGGATCATATTACGAATACATGACTGGCAAAAAGATGAGTTTATTGTATTACCGACTAATTCATTCATCGTTATGATGGTTTATGTGGCTGAGAGAAGATGAAACGCTAAGGATGTAATGCTATGGACTTGGATTGCAAAATGCCACTCTAGCAAACCAACTGTGATGTAATGGTGGTTTTATTCTATTTCGGGTGAGGCGTACTTTTCGTATAGAATTCTATTTGGCCCAGTCACGAGTAAGTTATTCTTTTGTTATTCTTCCAAACTAGTGGTCTTTATTATAGCTTTTTTTACTCTAGCAAAATATACAGGCAGTTAGTATATATTAACGTATACTTGTATGAGTAGGTCGTAAGTAGTAAGTAGTCAGTAGTAAGTAGTCAGTAGTAAGTAGTCAATAGTAAGTAGTCAGTAGTAAGTAGTCAGTAGTCAGTAGTCAGTAGTGTAGTAAGTAGTCAGTAGTAACTAGAGTAGAGTAGAATGATGGGTGTAGAGGACTGAGTATTTAGACTACTATGATCTAAAGTAAGAAGCATACCATAGAATAGTATAGTGTTAGATCCACTTTCGATAATGCTCTAGTATTTCAGTATTATGGGTCTACGCTGTCTAGTCTTAAATGGCATTCTCAAATGGCAGTGTTAAATCGCAGTACCTGATGGACAGTGAGTAGTGAGTAGTAAGTAGTGAGATGTAAATAGTGAGTAGTTTTTTGGGTATCTGATAAATGTCTGTTGAGTGTCGACCAGTAGTGACGAATGACTGGTGCTGAGTTTGTGAAGGTTTTTTTGAGAATGAGACCAATGGAATACATTTGGGTATATTATGAAGGTCCAGATAGAATGTTTCAAATCTTGAAAAAGAAGCCAGAATTTCACCTCTCCCACAAGACAGACCATTATGCAACCATTATGAAAATCACTATGACAACCCAAATGACATCTAGTTTTACTGTTTAATATAGTCACACCTTGATACTACGAAATCCTCATTCACCAAAAAGCCGAGGAATTAAATTATAGACCTGTTCTCACATACCTTTTTTGTCTTATGAACCTAAACCTTTTCCTGGTCTTATTTAGGAAATGGTCATACCCAAGATGGTTCTTTTAATCTTCGTTTCAGTGAATATTGTTTTAACAGGCTCAAAGCAAAGGCAGGAGATTTATGATGCCTTCGCGACCATCCGCCCGATGTTAGGTGAATGAAAATTCCGTAAATCCTAAGAAGTGGTTCTTCTCCTAGCATTACAGGATAAAGCAGAGTTTTTGGCCTTCCTGATTTTATCTGTGTATTTTGAGGTTAGTGTCCAACGGATTGCCACATGGTCTTTACATGAAAAAAGTAACGAAAAAAAGTTAACTTGCATCCTATTCAATAAGCTGTTTAACATATTCAAAAAAGTTGCTGCATAATTCCTGGTTAAACTTACATTTCGTAAACGCTCACCTCAAGATACTTGGATTAGATGATATTCTTGGCTATATTGGTCAGGAGGTACGGAGCTCTATGGACTGCCTCAGATATAATTAGACTTATTAAGTCAGGACGTACAGATCTTGGCATATGCAAATACCTTATATGACTTGTGGATTCTATGGACGGCTGGTACTAAAGTGAGGTACGGATTTAACACTTATTCTGTATAATCCTCCACTTCACACACCGCCCAAAAACCATATTTCAATGATTTCTTACACTTGCCACTGGCCACCCAGGCATCGGGTGCACGGGTTTCTACCGTCACATAAACACCCACATTAAGAGGTGACAAACCTTGGGGGGTTTCCGTTTTGAACCCTTCAGTCCTGCATAGAAGCACGTTCAACGGTACACTGACCCAATTGAAACCCTTTTCCAAAATACTGCTATTCAGTTCATTCCGAATAGTACGTGTGAGCTTCTCTGCACGTGACACGGGCGTGGCATCAGTCAAATATACCGACGGTACTGCATCCAATACCTTTGCTTTCTCCTGCCGAGGGCCAATGGTAAAGGAAGTCACGGGCAAAGCGACAGAGGCGACTGTGTGCAGGCCCACGATACTAGCGAGTTCTGCCGGTACTTGACCCAGAGAGACGGTGACGTTGATGGAGGTAAGAAGTGGGTTGACTATGCTCAATGTGCAGGACACGCCATTTGGAGTTTCTTCAGGGTCTTCCAGCTCGGGCCCCAGGCCTGTGTTGTGTACAGGAACGCCTTCTTTCAAACCCAGTTTAGCTCTAGTACTCTTCCGTTTCACACTAACTGCAGGTACCACATCGGGGGCCACTTCCTTGGTCAAGTACTTCATCAGACGAGGGTCTGCGACCGGCATACAAAGCCGCGTACTGCATACATTGCACGTATACGACTTTTTGGCATATAAATGATTACCCACCGGAAGCCGGACCTCGGAAGTGGCTCGAAAATCACCCTCAATATCCACCGGCCGAGCCTCGATTTGTTCCATTCGGTAAACCAACGAGTCCCGCTCGTCCATCACGTGCTCTGGGTTCACATTGAGCTGGTGCATTTTTGAAACGACTTCGGGGGTAACTAACGGTTCACGTGTGTCAAAAGAAGCCTTTTTCTTTTCACTTTTTGAAAACGTTTCTTTATATGCACTGTTCTTCGGCTGAAGGGTTTTGGATGCATTCTTGAGTTCAGAGTTTGGTTGTCCTGCATATAGTCGGTGTCGGAGTGAGTACTTAGCGTGAAACTGAGAAAAGTACAGAGGCCTTTCATTCTTCAAAATAGTCGTCAAAGATGCAGGCTTCGAGATGAAACGGGTCTGGTACGAGTATGTGCAGTAAACACAAGCAAAAGTGAACTTTTTGCCCTTGCACGACTGCACCTCCAAGTCGTGGATTTCAATGTCGAGGGGAGACCGGCATTCCGGACACTGGAAGCAGTTCTTGGTGCAGCGGGTCAACCCCGGATGATCGGAATAGTCTGCCATGCAGGACGGGCAGTACTTGCACTCCACTGCTACGTTGCAACAGTGAACGCATTTGAGGGCATGGCACCGGGGGCAAAAGTAGAGATCCGAGGGTGGATGGAGGTTCGACGTGCCCCTATTCCGGGGAAGCTTGGTCTGAGGATCCACATCTTCGCCACATAAACAGAGGTAGCGTGACATCCAGGCCCGACTGCTGTTTAGAGGAAGAATGCACCTGTTGATGTTAGGTCATATGCAGGATATAATACTTGTACTGCATATACACATATTGAGTCATATGATATTATGCACGTGACTTATTCATGATCACGTGGGCATAACAAATTTGTAGCCCACAGTGCTTGTACTGTGCAGGTCGGACACATTTGTGTGAGGGTTACACCTGCATCGGTTTTCGCCGCTCAAGTCTGCCCAGAATAGTCAGTGTCGTTCCTGCACCCAAGTCTGGTTGGTATTCTTTAGTTCAATCATAGCACACCCGAATTCTAGACTCAAGAGTTTCAAATGGAGTGAGTTTCTTTTTTTAAAGGGGTGAATATATACAGGTCGTTTAAAAAATACGAAATCACGTGAACACCACAATTTGACAGATGCCAAGCCATAAAGTCGACGTCCACATCTACTATGAAGATCGTCTGAAGCAGATGAAAAACCATAGAATTCTTGTCAAACTCCTGGAACTCCTGGAACACTTTGAGTCTACGAAACACCTTTAAACACCTCTAAAATGCTTATAACACGTCTAAAATGCTTAGGAACACTTCTGAAACGCTCATGAAACGCTTTTGAAACGCTTTTGAACCGCTCATCAAACAAAATGTAACATGGTCTGAAACGGCTAGATATAACGGCTGAACAATGCATCTTCAGAGCTGCAGTCCTATGCACAGATCATGAGTAAGTGAATAGTCTGCGCATCCCCCAACCCAGAGGACTGTATGGGCGATTGCGACATTGCTCGGAAGTAGCACGGAATGTGATATCATTCCCGTTCCGAGGTGCGAGTGGTTACGAGCCCTGGGCCCGGCATGAGCCACATCAGACCGCCATTGGGGTGGGGCACTGCAGAAAGAAACGGTGTTCCGGACCACCCAGCAAAAAAAAAATATTAAAAAATGGACAAGAACCAAACAAACAAAGAAAACCTCATTGAAGTTGCACTATATGAAGTACCGTACAATTTAACTATTAAGCCTCCTTCAAAAGTTTGGTGGTGGTGGTGGTCGGCGATGAGAAGGAGGGTCCAAGTGCACGTGACTGGTGGCCGAGGTGACGTGCTGAGACTGTGTGCAGTCCGTACCTAATATACCCAAATTTCACCTCAATTCCACCTTAAGTTGCCTTATATGCACTCTCAGCATAGAAACACAACGCACTACCATGCATTGGCCAGAATTAAGGCCCGGGGCACCATCCGCGTGCTCTTCACGCGCAGCCATATATTCAAGCCAGGTCCTTTAAAAGGCTCACTTTCCCATGTCCTCGCAGCTTCACGTCCTCGCAGCTTCACGTCCTCAGAAATCCAGACTGAATCCTGCCTAATTTGGTCCCATCCGCTCAAACTTCCTAATTCGGTCAAACTCCTCATTTGGTCCTCATTTCGGTCACTTTTGGTCACAATCCCCTCACTTTTGGTCACTCTGGGTCACTTTTGGTCTATCTGGGTCACTTTTGGTCTATACCTTTGTTTGATTCCCTGTTTCATATACTTTTCCAGTTATTGGATTGGTAATTTTTGTTCCTGTTAATACCTTATTAGTTCCTTGGTTCCCTGTTCTAGACCAACTGCAAATTCCCTGTATCTTTATTGTTTGAGCTATTCTTCAGTTTCTGATTTCTAGCCATTTCCGACGTGATCCATTTCTATTCCTGAATTTTTTGTCAGTAAAGATTTTTCAATAATGAGCTCCAATAAATCTGCTGCTGGTCCTTTGCAGGATTCCACTCCAATTGGAGAAAAAGAAAACGACTTCTATAACTCCTCCGATAAAATCTCCTTCGCTGAGGCAGATGCCCCTTCAATCGATTACCGCAATTGTCTGTGGCAAAAAGCAGCAGGTCTTCTATTTTCCGAGTACATTTGTCTTGCCATTATGTCGTTCCCATGGTCATATTCGGTTTTAGGACTCGTGCCAGGTCTAATTTTGACCGCCTTGATCTCGCTCACTGTGCTATACACAGGGCTCATCATCACCGATTATTGCATTGCGTATCCCCATTTGACCAATGTGTGTGATATTGGCCAGCACTTGTTTGGTGGTTACCGGTGGGTATGGTATGCCACAGCCGTATGCTTTATCCTCAATAATACCTTAATCCAGGCTCTCCATGTTTTGATTGGTGCAAAATATTTCAACACCATCACTGATAATTATAATTCGGATGTGTGTTCCATTGTGTACTCGGTGGTGACGTTGGTGATCTGCTTCCTAATTTCGCTCCCGAGAACCTTTTCCCATATGTCTGGAATCGGGTACTTTTCCGCAGCCACCATGTTTATAGCCGTGGTTTTGGCTATGGTGTTTGCCGGAATCCAACACCCGGCCACTGAACCCGTTTGGCACGTGACCCCTCCAGAAGGCACCACTTATGTTTCAGGAATGGAAGCTTTCCTCAATATTGTGTATACTTTTGTGGGTCAGATCACTTACCCTTCGTTTATCCTGCAGATGCGTGAGCCCAAGGACTTTAAAAAGGCATTGTACATAGTGACGGTGGCTGAGCTTGTGACATTTGCCTTGGCCGGCTCCATCATCTATGTTTATGTTGGTGATGGAGTATTGGCACCTGCATTTGGTTCTTTGATTGGAAACTACCGCAAAATTGCCTTTTCGTTTGCCTTGCCCACCATCATCTTCTTGGGTTCCCTTTATCTGAATGTACTGTCGCAATTTGTGTTTCTCCAGATCTTCCAGGAAGGTTCAGTCAATAGAAACTCGCATACTGTGGTGGGCTGGGCCACGTGGGCCGGTTTGAATCTCTTTTTGTGGGTCTTGGCCTTTGTTTTGGCACAGGTGATTCCGTTTTTCTCCGATTTGCTTTCGTTGATGTCGTCCTTATTTGACTGTTGGTTTGGCTTTGTTTTTTGGGGTGTGGCATATTTCCGTTTGAAACAGCACAAGGACCCGGGCTTTCTGTTCTGGCCTTATTTCAGGCAGGCCTCGTTTTTGGTGCGTGTGGAAATGTTCATCAATGTGGCCTTGATCATCGTTGGCCTTTATATTTTTGGGCCCGGCACTTATGCTACCATCGATAGCATTGTGTTGAACTACCAAAGCGGAGCATATGGGTCTCCGTTTTCCTGTACATCCAACGGGTTTCCCAAGAACTAGCCCTATCTTCTAGTTTGGGTATTGGCTTTCTGGTAATCTCAGCACATATGGGATTCCGTAGCCTTAATTGGGTAATAGAATAGATATTGGACAATATATGAAATACCACCATGGTATCTTAATGCTTGGTACTAAGTAATTTTTTTAGCGCTTCACTAGAGCTGATCAATGAAAGACTTGGTCTACTGCTGTAACAGAAGCACTGCAGTAGAAAGTTGGTATGTCCTCTTCTTCTATTCCCATATATATTGAGTAGTATAGCTTTTTTTTTTGCACCAGTAAAATGCCTCGATTGTTATTATAATTGATGTAATGGTGAAGGTCAAATCTCCACATATAAAGGGAGACCTCGTCTCATTTTATTATTGAATAACTTAATCAAATATCAACTTCCAGAGGTAAACCAAACGTTCTCGTACTGAAAATACTACAAAGGACACTGACAACTCTTTTCCTTCTTCTGAAGTAAACTCTTCTCCTCCTCCTGAAATAAACACTCTTTTTGAAGTGTTTACATATCTTGGTGAGACTATGAGGACAGTTTCTTATAGTCTGAACAGTCCACTTACCCCATTGTTAATCACAGGTTCTCCTGGTGTCGCAACTGTCGGTGCGGATCTGAAGTTAACAACAAACCATTAATTTGAGTCGTCTATTGATTCAAATCGTACTATTCATTTGAAGTGAAATATTACATTTTAATGAGTAAGCTGTATGGTGCTACTGATTGGTGACTGGTAATGTGTCAACTACTAACTTCACTGTTAATTGGTAGCACTACATGGTATTTCTCTTTATTTTAATAGAGGTGTTGAATCTCAAGTGGACACCTCGGGAAATTTTGGCCTGCTCAAGTACTTAAGTGAGAAAAAGAGAGGGTATGGAAAAAGAGGGGGAGGAGTGTTTCTTGTATATTCGCAGCTCATGCATGCGACTTTCAAGGGGTGTTTCATCTTTCGCAGCCATATGAATATAAAAGAGACCCGTTCGCACCTCCTGGAATTACAACTAATTATTTAGACACCATGAAATATGGCTGTACCTTTCTTTGATTGTGGAACTTTTTCGGGGAATCACAGACTTGAGTGATATGGATCACACCTAGTGTTTATTAGTACAGTACTGGTACTTAAATATTTATGATGAAGGTACTGATAAAGGACTGACAACTGAAAGATACAAAGTGTTTTGATTTATTAACTTTCATTCAACGAAGAAATGCTTTTTTTCAGTGACTACTCGTTTGAGATCATGATTGTTATTCTTGATGTTGAAATTTTGATGTCGAAAACTGGATGAGCTATGTTTTAGGCTGAACATTAAGGAAGAGTTTAGGGCTGCCTCTTAATATAATGACTTCAAATTGCTATTATATGACAGAATATTCTAATATTGGTGGAGTGCTAGTAAGGTGATACGACACTGTGACACAATAAAAAAAGCAAAACAAGAGGTTATCAATGCTTAAATATTCAAGTTCAATTCATTATGAGCTACTTTTTTGCACTTGATCTTCCTTCATATTATATCAATTAATGCTGGCCCACTGCTCCTCACAGTCTATGCCACAAGTCTACGCAGACTCATGTGTATTCCTGAAATGATCAGTTAATTCAGATTTATGACATGGATATGAAAATATCTTCTATACTCACCCCATTTAAAACGTACTCTAACTTCCACTAGAGGAAAAGAGTACTTCTATATTGATGAGACCATGTGACCTATCTAATCATTCAAAAATCGGAGGATTCTGAAAATGACATTTTTGGTATGTTAAAAGAATCCTCAAAGTCTTAACACGATTAATAGAGTTAAGGTCCCCAACACCTGCAATAATTAAAGGGTATTCTCTCTGGTATCCCATACAATGGTTACAGGCCCATCATTGACTAACAGAACGTCCATCATGGCGCCAAATTGGCCATCCAACACTCGGCCCTTTCCTAACTCCGCTTCGAGCCGCTCCAAAAACTCCCCATAGAGTGGAATTGCGGCTGGGCCCTTGGCTGCCTTGTGGAAGTCTGGTTTGGTGCCTTTTTTGACGGTTCCATAGAGTGTGAATTGAGATACGGATAAAACCTTGAGTTCTTTATCCTGGAGCAAACTCACACTCCAGGGTTTACCTTGCCACTCGCCCACCTCTGGGGCATTGGAGAAATCCTCGAAAAGCCGGAGCCCACTTACTTTCTTGACCATTTTGCTCACGTCTTCGCTGGTGTCGGTCGTGGAAATACCAACCAAAAGAAGTAGGCCGCGTTGGATTGCCGAGATCACTTGACCTTCTACGGTCACTGATGCCTGCTTGACTTTTTGGATCACTACTCTCATGATAATGGATGGATTGTGCAGGCCAAAGTTGTGCTCACTCATGTTGTAGTACTGCAGAAAAAGTTACTGTAGTGTATATAAGTATATAATACTGTACATAATTCTCACCCTATCACAGCTTCAACATTCATCACTATTGAACTATCATGACATGGTTTCTTAGGGAAAGTTGCTATCATCCTAGTATTATTTACTGCCTCTACACTACACCCAAATCTTTTACAGCCTTAGAAACTCAATCAAATTATGGCACTATAATATGCAGGATGTTAGTCACATGCAGTATTTCATCGTCTTCAAGATTCATAGAAGTGCCAAACTTTTTCTGATGATAAGGACGACTTGTTCAAATAATTATAAGGACATACTCTAATACCTGTATATAAATACACACTTGCATTCCCTTTATTATTCATTGTCAGAGGATATACTGAGTACTGCAAGCTGTTTCATTGAAGTAAACTGGCTTAGTGCCAGAGACATTTTGTAAACTTGCATATAGTAACATCGCCATAATTCAGATGTTCTAATTAGCTTCTAGAATTTTGTAGATGAAGGTTCTCCATCGACCTGCATACACTCATCATTCATCGGAGAGTATGAAATGGCAGAAGTACTCCAACCCAGCAGCAATCTCCTCGCCTACCGGAATAATATATTTGTCCGGCAACAAAAACCCGTGCAGCCCATTATCTCTCAACTTGATCTGGTACGCCCAGTACGATTTGTGGTGGTACATGTAATCCAAGGCCGAGCCCAGGCCCATGTCGGGGATTAAGTCCGAGTCCCGGTCGATACATGCAGGCAACACGTTGTAGAATTTTGCCAGGGTCATCCGGATGGATTTGGAGATTCCATACGCCAACTCAATCAAGTTTTCCTCATCTTTGGGCTGCTGATCACACGAAAATGCATATGGATAAAGGATTTCCTGCAGATAAGAGTGGAGGTCCACATAGCCCCAAATCCGGTGGTCTGCATTGGTGTTATTAAGGTAGGTGTCCCAGAGCTTCAGTTCGTATGCTTCAAATGGCCGGTTTCCTGCATACTCCTCGCCACATTCGGTATCGGACGATTCTTGCCAATGGAAATCGTAAGAATGGTCTATATCAATTCCCACACAGGAATCCGTCCAATCAGACGAGCCAAAAGTCCCAGATTTCTTTTCTTGCTCGGCTATTTTTTTCTCCAGAGGTTGTCTATTTTTCCTCCACAAACGGTCGGTGGTCCAGGAATATTCGTATCCATCGGGGTTTGAAACCGGGATGAAGAGAAAGTCGAGTTTGGCGAGCGTTTCCCAATGCCCGGGATTGGTCTCGTAATGCTGGATAAAACTATAGATACTGTACAAAACAGAGGTCACGGAAACCCACTCACGTGCATGCACACCGCCAGTGACGACCACGGTTCTCTTTTCGTCGTGGGAAACATCGTCGTCCTGCACAGAAACGTGCAACACATTGAATGGTCTTCCCTCGTAAGTTTCTCCAATTTTTTCCAATTTGACTATATCCGGGTATGTTTGGACGAGCAATTCCATCCATGCATTGATGGACTCCAAAGGCCGGTACAGTTTGAAAAAGACCTCGCTTGCAGCTTCCAATTTCTCTTGCGCAGTCATAGTCTCGTCTATTTCAGACATCCATTCTTCAGAAGACGTTACGTGGTAATCATGGACCCCTCCCTTGACAAGGATTTCCGGGTACGTTTCAAAAACGGCTTGGGGCAAGTCTTTGATCAAGATCTCGGGGTTTTTAAGGCCAAATTGGGTCATCAATGGCTCGATTTGGTCCAGATGAAGCTGAACATCCACGGTTTTCTGAACAGAGTTCGAGCCCCAGATCCGGAGTCCCTGGGCCCGCAAATGTGCCAAAATTTCCGCTGTTTTGGGCATTCTGATCACCACATTATCATGGTAGGGACTGAGATCTACGGGGAGCTGTGCAGGAGCAAACTCAGAGTAGTGTGCACGTACTGGCGGCTCAAAGGAGTTCCAAGTTAACGGGATCTGGAAACACGTGGCCACAGCAACGTAGAGAAGTAGAAGCATGTGGAGTATGGGGTATGGACGGAAAATGCGCTTCACCCGTACATCACATGGGCCAAACCTGTACACCAGGATTCCGTCCATCCATATTTATATAATTGTATTCATGCCAAAATTGGTTTTGTAGGTCTTTTTATAATAATAATACTAAATGGAATGTTTAAAAAGTACGACTGTTAAGTATTCCACTGTCTGATTGAACAATGTGTAAAGATACGCCTGGCTAAGTTCAGGCATATAAGCTGAGTCATGGCCCACGCCTCGCACCGATAAGCTCGCACCGATAAGTAGGTCTCTTAATTTGGGTACTCCATAATGACTTCTTCTACTACTGTAATTAATTTTTACTTTTGGGATTACCCACTACTGACAAGTAGAATTGCTTGAAAAAGACACAATTAACCCCAGTCCTGTATATTAATTGGTCTATTTTGTGTGTATAATTGGTCTGTGCTGTGTATAAGTGGTCTGTGCTCGGTGTATAATGGTGTATAATTGGTTTTAATTGTGTGAAATGTACGCAAATCACGTGTGTAAAACTTTTGAAATATTTCTGTGTTTATTGTGTACCTAGTCTGTAGAGAGAAAGTAGAATAAGGGTTCTTAGAGAGAAAGAATATGTAAGATTCTTTCTTCTCGTATATAAAGGAGGAGGTCGTGCAAGTTCAAGAAATAGAGCTCAACCTTAAAACTGGGCACGCCTGTTTAGGGAAGCAGCGAAGGGAGATGATGGCTTGTGCCCTATTGACATCACTAATGCAATTTAGCCTTAAGTGCAGGGCACTTAAGGGTATGTACGGCATATGCGCCTCATATCACAACACTCCCTCTGAAGTTGTACTTCCGAAGCCACTAAGTTTGCATAGATGAACTAGTCTATTCCTTGTAAGCACTTTTGTGAATATGTCAGCTATATTGTCTTTGGTGACGACACGATCTAGTTTGATTTGCTTGGTGAGAACCCTGTCTTTGACATAGTCTACCTTTTTGCGAATCGGTTTGGTTCCTTCAAGTAGAGAGTCATTGTTCACTGTCTTAATTGCTCCTTCGTTATCGCAGAGCAAAGTACACTTGTGTTTATGACCTAGCTCTTGAAGTAGGTTTGATATCCACTCGAGTTGACCAACGGTAATTTGGAGTGCTATCATCTCTGTAGCTGTAGTTGAGCTTGTAGAGATTGTTTGGAGTTTGGATCGATAACAGATGGGACCATCAGCAAGCATTATCAGGAATCCTGTAGTTGATTTAGAATTAGCGTCAGGCTCTGAGCCAAAATCTGAATCACTATATGCGACAAGTGTATCTGTCATACTCCTTTTGTAAATAATTCCATGATGTGAGGTTCCACGAAGGTACCGAAGTACACGTTTTGCATGGTCCAAGTGTTTTGTAGTGGGTCTCGAGAGGTATCTGGAGAGTCTCAGTACAACGAACATAATATCGAGTCTAAGGGTTTTAGCTGCATAAAGCAACTTGCCAACTAGGGATCGATACTCAGTCTCGTCACAAAGCTCTAGATCTTCATCAAGACTTCTGTCAAACTTTTCACCTGTAACTCGAACCAGCACTGGATTGCATTTTTCCATATCATAACACTCTAGGAGTGAGTTTATATAATCACCCATATGGATTTTGATAAACTTTTCTTTGATGAGAATGTTGATTCCAATGAATTTTCTGGCAATTCCAAGATCTTTCATCTTAAAGATATTTCCCAATAAAACCTTAATTTCATTAATATTGGAGATATCCTCACCGAAGATAAGTAGGTCATCAACATAGAGAGTTATTAGAAGCTTCCTTGATGTGTTTTGAAAAAGACAAGGTTCATTCAGAAAGTTTTTGAATCCAAATTTCTCAAGTGTTCCTTTGATAGTCTGATGCCCCACTAACGGTGCTTGTTTCAAACCACATAAAAATTTGTTGAGTTTGTAAACAAACTCAGTTTTCTTAGCATCTTTTATTTGAGATGACCTATTGTCGTAGCCAGGAGGTTGTTTCATATAGATTTCTTCATGGAGGTCTCCATTCAAAAACGGCAGTCTTAACATCCATTTGGTGAATTGTCATGCCGTTCATGGCTGCATAGGCAATGACTAAGCGTAAGCTTTCAATTTGTATCACAGGAGAGTACGTTGCTTCATAGTCAACTCCCTCTATCTGTGTAAACCCTTTAGCAACAAGTCACGCTTTGTAAAGGTTATTTTCTTTGATTGTGAATACCCATCTGCAGGAGATAGGTCTCATGTCAGGTGTCTTTGCAACAATTGTAAAAGTTTGATTCTCGAGGAGCGCAGCCATCTCGGAATTGCATGCTTCTTTCCAATAACGTTTCTGGGGAGATTTCATTGCCTCAGCGTATGAGTTGGGTATCGTTCGCAATAAATCTGACAGTTGAGAGACATGAGAAACTAGCATCTCATAGAGAGGTTTCTCAGGATCATTAAGAGCCTCTGCAATATGGTTCACATAACTTTCCGTTCTGATTCTCTTAACACGTTGTTCAATTGCATTATCTGCTTTCCGTACCATTGGTAGTGAAACTTTTTCCAGTTGAACGTTGCCAATTTGATAGAACGAAGTTCTGAGGTCGGGAATCTTCCTCCCTCTGGAGAACGGTTTTGAGAATTTGAGGGGTAAGTTCGAGGTCTTAGACCTAGTCCGATGAGCAGGAGAGGCAAGTTCGGATAATGTAGAAGAAGACTTCTCAGACAAACCAGGCTCGGCAGCAGGACTGGGTTTGGGTGAGTCGACAGCATCCGCGGAATTAGTAAGCAGGTCCACCTCGGGTGGAGAAACATCCGATGGAGAGGCGGGTAATTCAGGGGCATCGGGCACGTGCACGTCTGCAGGCAACGACAGAGATTCCTGAATCGGCGCTGAAGAATTATCTTGGATCTGAGGACTGGAGAGTGTCTCAGGGAGAGACTCCGCAGGTTGAGAAGAAACCGTGGGAATCGTCGGGGGTGGGGACGCATCAACCAGAGAAGTCGTCAGAGAATCTGTAGACAGAGTCAGAACCTCAACGGAGACGGCCAGGGTTGTCACAGGCGGACCAGCAGGGTCAGGCACAGGGTCAGCCGTAGCAGGCAGAGGTATCGATGGAGCGGAAATACTCCCTCTGGAGTCAGCACAGGCGGAAGACGAAGGCGTGAACCGAGTTGGAACAGTGGTAGTGTAACGGGAGAGCGATGGAAGAGAAGTTGCACCCTCCGAGATGAAAAGTCGTTGGAGTTGGGCACGAACCTCTTCCTGTTCCTTTTTCGACGGAGTTTTGGGAACATGTAAGCTCGGTAAAAAGGATTGAGGGAACTTCCGACGGAGAGATGAGAGATCAAGACTCAAGTCAGAAAAATAGAAGTTAGAATCCTCAAAAGTAGCCATGGCGTTATCGAAAACCAGGAGTGGTTCATAGTTAAAGAAGCGGTGGCCAGACCGATTAATAGATGGGCCAAGGTAGGCACAGCGAACAGAGCGAGCGCCAAATTTGGAGAGAGCGAGGCCCGGAGGCGGCGAAACAATAGCAACACAACCGAAAGGGTGAAGGACAGGACGCGGCATGGGTCTAGAATACCACACGCCGATAGGAGCCTTCTGCTTCAAAGAAGCCTTGGGTAGGTAGTTGAGAATGTACGTGGCCATACGTACAGCCTCGGACCATAAAAGGGGTGGCACAGAGGACAGAGCAAGGAGATCCCGGGCTTTGCTCGTAGTAGTCCGATTTTGCCGTTCAGCGATACCATTCTGGTACAGGGAGTAAGCTTGCGTAACACTGAACTTAATACCTCGTTCAGCGAGATAAGTTTTGAAGTCCTGGTTGACAAACTCAGTGCCATTGTCAGAACGTAATTCCTTGGGATAGTGAGATGCACGGAGAGAAGTAAAACTAGACTCAATGAAATCTTTAATGGCCGGAGCTGCATCCGCCTTGGAAACAATAGGAAGGCCATACACATATCGGGGGAAACGATCAACAATAATGAGCACATAGTGAGCATTGTCTTAGGAAGCTTCAGGCGAGTCAATCAAATCCACATGTAAAACGGAGTAAGTCCCGTCCTGACTTTAGGAACATAGCGGAGTGCCTTGAAAATCTGGCAGCCACGACATTGCGAGAGGGGCACATGATCAACATCACTGGGGATGTCAAAGGCCTTTTTGCAATGGAGAAATTGGGTCAGACCAGGATGGGCGAGCCGGTGGTGCCATAAGACAGAGAGGGGAGTGGGCAGAGAGCCCAGAGGACCCATAGTATCATCGTCGCAGTCACTGAAGTTATCATCACGGTCAGTAGCACCATGGGTGTCAGCCGAAACGAAGTGATCAGCGTCTGTGCCGTCGTTATATTGCACAGAGGTAGGCGTGGTACCAGCGTCGGAAAGCACTGCATTGACAAACTGCGGGGCACGAGAACGATCGGAAACAGAATCCAGGGGATAGAGAATATGGAGGGGAATCTGTGGCAAAGACAGAGGATCAGCACGACCACCTAGCTTGACTTTGGTATCCTCATTGAAAATATCACCCGGCTTGCGTATCAAATAGGGAAAATCAATATGATTCTGAGACACAATGTTGGTTGCGATGGTGGGAATTAGACGAACATCCCGAAGGACCAAGGGCATGCCATCTGCCATCACAGCATGGATGTCACCAACACAAGTGCATGTAAGAACACTAGAGTCGGGACCATGAAGGTCGTAACCAGGGGGAGGAGGGCAAAGGTTGTGAAAAAGTGAGGGGTCACGAAAAATGTGTGAAATGGCGCCAGAGTCCCAGAGGACCAGCGGGTCTTAAACAAAAATTTCTAATATATCGCCATCGTAAGACGTCACACTATTCACATGAATCACAGTCAGAGAATCTCCCTCTGCACCCGATTTAACATTATTCTTCTTCTTGTTGTTATTACCAGTGGAAGTGGTAGACCGGCCAGATGACGTAGATCCAGAGGCTTTCTGAGATGAAAAGGCCTTGGAGGCAGCAGCCGAGCAAGGAACGACAGGTAAACAGGGAGCCCGCTTCCAAGAGATTTTATTGTTATCCCTAAGAAGGGCAACAAAAGTAACCACAGCGACCAACAAAACATGAAAGGTCCACTCCGACACATCAGCCGGAAGATTTTCAAAGGCGTGAGAGGTGAAGAAAGACCTTTCCTCAGGAGTACTAAGAGAGGCCATCAACAGAGTAATGGTCCGCAAATAGGCATCTCTGGGGTGAAACTGAAACGCGACGTAGAAACGGAGTAATTGTTCACACTTGTGTTGACACATAGCGTGATGAAACAACTTTTGCTCACGTACGAACCAGGGGTACACGGGACAGTTCTTGAGCAAAGCATCAGCAAACTCGGTTTCAACATAGTCTCTGGAGAAAAAGGCATGAGTGTATTGGATAGCAAGAGCACGGCCGAGACCTTCTGAAAAACACCTGTTAAAAATGATTTTCACCTGACGAACAATGTCATTAGCATCCTCCGTAGTTTGATTCGTGATACGTTGGCGAAAAATAGGCTCATCACACCGGACGTAGAGTTCAAACAAACGGTTCAAACGACCAAAAGAATCCTTGAAACAGAAGTACCATTCGGGAAAAAGGATCAGATCCTGTAACTTGAAAGGAACCAAAAGCGACTTCAGTGAAGAGCGGCCCATAACCTGTTCTGTTATATCACTGAGAGAATAATTCCTATCCTGCACGGGTGGAGCCTTATCAAGGATCCATCCCTCATACGGTGCGATCAGCATAGGGTTAAAACTGTTCACCTTTTCATAGAACTCCTTAGGAGAGATCCCTTGAGTTATCCCAGTGAATGTCATTACTGTAACAGTATGTATTCAATATCTAGTCTGTAGAGAGAAAGTAGAATAAGGGTCCTTAGAGAGAAAGAATATGTAAGATTCTTTCTTCTCGTATATAAAGGAAGAGGTCGTGCAAGTTCAAGAAATAGAGTTCTACCTTAAAACTGGGCACGCCTGTTGTATAATTTTGTAAAATTCTTTGTAGTTGTCTAGAATTTTGGCATAATTGTGTACTATAAACTTAACTATGTGTGAATTCCTTACTAATTGTATACTAAATGTTCATAATTTTGTATTAATTTTGTATAATTTTGCATAATCGTTTGGGGTATATTGACCGTGGATGAGTCTAGGTTACACGTGTGCGATCTAAAGCGTAAAATCACTCAAGGATATTCTTAGCTTTATGTGGGTATTTTAACTGTTCATGGTTTTTAATGTTATGATAATTCCTGAGTATGATACTTGATATGGTTACTTTCTGACTAATTCGAAAAATGGTTAAGGTGGTTTATGTTCCATGTGACTGCATGTAAGTAGGACAGATGAAACAGTTATATGCAGGAATAGGTGTTGTTGAAAAACGGCGATTGAGAGAGCGCGCTCTGATATTCACGGCTTTACAAAAATATCAGGCAATCAGTTTTCCGAAACAATCAATTGTTGAAGACAATGGATTGAGCAATAAAGGAAGAATCCCCAGACATAAAATGGGGCGATGTAATTAGATAATTTCAATCGAACATTTAACTGCCTGAGGTATACCAAGATGCCTCCAAGAATCAGACCCACCAA
Source organism: Metschnikowia sp. 01-655c1 (assembly GCA_002370185.1). NCBI lineage: Eukaryota > Fungi > Ascomycota > Pichiomycetes > Serinales > Metschnikowiaceae > Metschnikowia > Metschnikowia sp. 01-655c1. The sequence goes on from NKZO01001722.1 coordinate 78,001, forward strand.
AAGACCTCGTATTGATAATACTTCAATGAGCACTGACAACTCTTCTATACTCCTCCTGAAGTAAACACTTCAGGACCCTGGTTAATTACCGGACCTCCTGGTGTTGCGACTGTCGTTGCGGATCGGGCGTTATACAATCTACAGGTGTGAGTGGACGACGTCCCGCAGAAAAAGGGAGCGGGCGGTAACATAAGACCACATAGAATAAGAGACGAGATTGAATTGTAAAAGTTCTGAGTATAACTAAGATACATAATAGTTCCAGTCTATGCGTTAGTAAATGACAAAGCGCAACAGTTTAAGCCCGCACAAAGGCACTAAGGATGATTTAAGTATCCACCACGTAGAGAATTTCAGATTTCAGACCCAACTCTCAATTTAAATATTTTATGTTTGATCCAAATCACCAGCACTCTGTCTTAATCAAGGATTCGAGAAAAGGTCACTATTTTCTTTGCTCCGGAAATGCCAATAAGAATTCAAAACTGACGTTGCCAAAGTCAGCTTTATTACTTCATTTGAACATGAAAGAGGGCCAGTAAAACAACGGACAGAACCCGGCATTCCATATCTTACTGCAGAATTGATCCCAAAGATCAATATCCCAGGCCTTCTATCAACGTTTGAATTCATCACAACGTCTTCCATAAGAGATCTTTCATATTGTCTCATGTGATTCCAAACAAAGCTCTTGAAATTATCTCCATTTTTAAATCATCATCTATGAATTTTCTCCTTTTCTCCTTTTCCAAAGTTGATTAAAGAATTACAAATCTTTTTTCGGGGATCTGGGGGACTTCACTACATCGTACAACCACCTCAAGCCGCAGAACAGAAGAAAACCAACAAAAGCAACAACTCCGAAAATGGTCACCCTTTGCAGCTCAGTGGGCACATTCAAAAAGTTATAGGGATACTCAGCACCACTCTCAATATCGACCAAAACCTTGAGCCAAATGTAGTAGACTGCAGATAAGACGAAGCACGTGACCGCAGACACGGCCGGCGAGATGCTCCACCGGGGCATAAAGAAGAAAAAGTCTATAAGTAAGACCACGACGGGAACAAAGTGAAGGCACAAATCCACAAACACCGGGATGAGTTTGCGAGTCGGGTCCTTGACGAGGATATGGAGGAACATAAGCCGCAAAGGCCAATAAATCACTGTCACCACGGACTCCAACACCAATGCTATTGGGTGCAAGTTATTTTTGACGGCGAAAAGAGCAGGGGACTTTTTCACGTGAGCAGCAATGCCTAGAATATATACCAAAATGGACAAGGCAAGCGAAAGGTTGGTAAGAAACTGCCACTGTCCTGCGCCTGCCAAGTGTGGGGGAAGCACCACCTGTGTGGAGAGATACGAGAGGCCATATGAGCCAAGAGCAGCTCCCACAACATCCACTAAGATAATCCCACGTTTTCCAAGATATTCCGACATGACAAAGTGTATTTTTTTTTTCTGTGTGGATATCGAAGTCGGTGGAGTGGTGAATTGAGATGTGAGTGAGATCTGATGAATTGAGGTTGCGGTGATTGCGGGACACACGGGTGCGAACCAGATTAGTTGCGCACCTGACTGATTCAGAATGTATAACTGATATTATTCAAGTGAAAAATATTGTACTCTTATACAGTGAAATATAGTAATGTGTAAATCAGAGAATAATATTGTTTTAGTATGGTCAAATAAAAGACTGAAATTTGTAGTGGTAATAGACTATTATGGATCAGTAACCATAGTATTGGACCCATAGATAGTAATAGTAATAGTAGTAGTAATAGTAATAGTAGTAGTAATAGTAGTAGTAATACTCGTGATAAGAAAATTGAATAAAACCTGTTTGGCCATACTCCTCAAATCATCTCTTTGGAGATAAATAGTACACAAGTTTTGCCAGGTCCCCACCAAAGCTCTCGCAGTAATACTTATAATCGCAACATGAGTAGTAGAGCGAGAGTTGAACATGTTTTATTAAGGTTATCCTAAACGTCACATAATAATGCCCTGTAAAACAAATTTGAAAGTGTCACCCAGCCTGCCATCAGAAGATTGGCCAGGGAAAATGGTTCAAACGTAAAGTACTATTTGTGCAGATCAAGTACATTGTAGTGTATAGTATAGTGTAGCTTATATTAGAGTTATGGAAGAATGTTTAGTTGGTGTTGCTTAATTATCTGAAGATAAGCTATATTCAATTGAGCAGTAAACCAGCTCCATCTTTTCAGCACTAGAAGCCACACTACAGTATTTCCTATTATCAACCTGACCATTCTCACCTTCTTGTACTCAATACCAAATGTAATCAGATGCTTTGTTATCAAGAGCTTGTGCACAACCCAAGCAAGCTCTAATTTAGTTATCTCTCCTAGTCTCTTTTCTGATTTCTTACTACAGTATTCCTGGTTGCGAAAAACGCACAACATCACCTTATCATATTAACCCCATAATGTCAATGGTAACTGTTCGTTTCGCAATCCTTAGGATAATAGGTTCATTACTAATGGTGTTGGCCAGCACCACTTTCATAATCCCAAAATCAAGAGGATCATCGTCAAACATCTACCCTTTGAACATTATGACCCACCCACCCTCTGGTAAAATGTACCAGTACATGTCAATGCCGTCCTTTGCACCCTCTGGTCTATGTAAAAGCTTTACTGACCATCCTCAGTAATATGGGATCACTAATAGTGGCCCGCACCACGTTCACGATCCCAAAATTAAGAGACTGGTTCCTCAAACCTTTATCATTTGACCATTGGCCTTCCTCCATATTCGGTTCCCTATGTTGCCCTCCCTCCCTCCCTCTGGTAAGACGTACAAGTTCATCTCATGATCCTCAGGGTAATGGGCTCAATACTAATGGCCCGCACCACTTTCACGACCCCAAACCAAGAGTCTCAATCCACCAACTGTAATCCTGACGTACCAGCACGTTCCAATTCCTACCGTCTGGAATATTGAACCAGCTTGTCTTACGATCGCCCCAGTATTATGGAATCATTACTAATGGCCCGCACCATGTTCACTATTCCACAATTAAGAGGTTCATTCGACAGCCATTTAGCTCTGGAACACTGTTGCCCTCCCTCCCACCCTCTGGTAAGAAGTACAAGCCTGTTTCATAATCCTCGAAACGATGAGATCACTATTAATGGCCCGCACCACGTTCAAAATCCCAAAGTCAAGAGTCTCATTCTTCAAACTGTCTTCATGACGTACCAGCACGTTTCACTGCTTTTTCACTTTCTCTCCGGCAAGAAATACAAGCCTGTCTCACAATCCTCAGAATAATGGGATCATTACTAGTGGCCCGCACCACTTTCGTAATCCCAAAATCAAGAGTCTCACTCGAACAAATCTCTCACTTTCTCACAATACTCAGAATAATGGGATCACTAATAATGGCCCGCACCACGTTCATAATCCCAGTATTAAGAGTTTCAGTTCAATAAAGCTTCTTTCACAATCCTCAATACTCAGAATAATGGGATTACTACTAATGGCCCGCACCACTTTCGTAATCCCCAAATCAAGAGTCTCACTCGAACAAATCTCTCACTTTCTCACAATACTCAAAATAATGGGATCATTACTAATGGCTCGCACCACGTTCATAATCCCAAAATCAAGAGTCTCACTGTCTCACAATCCTCAGAATGATGGGATTATTACTAATGGCCCGCACCATTTCCATAATCCCAAAATAAAGAGTCTCACTCGAACAAATCTCACATTTTCCTCAGTATTATGGAATCATTACTAGTGGCCCGCACCACGTTCATAATCCCATTAATATAGAGGCTTATCCTTCAAGTATTCACTATTCGACTATTGTCGCTCCTCCTTTTGGCATTCCAAACCAAGCTAACAAATTTTCAGTCAGGCTGCGGAAAGGTGAACCAAGCTTCCGGAGTCTCTGATGAAATTTAGTCTTGCTGAAATTATTTCTCGAGCTCCATTGCCGGTCACAAATTCCATCAGCACCGCATACTTCTCTGTGTAGTCATGGCTGGTGTGAAACATTAAAGAATGTTTCAATGCCTCTCATTGTTCTAGTTCTCTTCAGGTTCTGTTTTTGGTAAAGTTTTGGTAATTTTGTGTAAAGCTTGTTGCTCTCCGGTTGTTTCGTGTAAAAATCAAAAAAAAAAAAAAAAAAAAAAATAGGGGGGTCCAGTTTTTTTTAAAAAAAATTTTTTTGTTTTTTTTTTTTTAAAAAAAAAAAAAAAAAAAAAAAAAAAAATACTGGGGTTCAGCTATTCTTCGATAGCAATGTTTTGATAGTTTGTTTATTAGCAATTTTCTCAGTGATTTGGTGCTCTTCAATTCACTTTTTTTGGGCTTTTTCGGAAGTTTTTTTGTGTTTTTTCTGAAGTTTTTTGAGTTTTCTGTTTTTTTTTTTTTTTCTCTTCCACCTTGATGAATGCTTGAACTAGACTGTACTCCGGTCAGAACGGAAGGAGTAGAAGAGTTCAAACGTAATCTATCTTTGAAAGCATCCTCGTACCACCTTCATTGTCTAGACCATTGCACTATCCAAGTTCGTAGCACTATCGTGACTAGTCTTGGATTTGAAGCTCTATAGGTTGCACAAAAACTGGTGATCAATCAGTCCCTGATTTACCTTGGAGTCCATTTCCTCGACCTCTGGACAGCTTACTTAGATGTCTGGAAAACCTCTGAAGCGGTCTAGAATACTTCTGAGTATCCATCTGTCCTTGTTTCTGCCCAGGAAAGTCCCTTCTTTTGTGTCTGGTTTGTGTGCTGAGAAAGCTATGGCTTCACCGGCTAGAGGAAGAGGTCGTCGTTCTAGTTATTTGACTAAAGCATTTCTGAGAGCTCGGATGCTAATCACTCTATCCTTAGTACACAATTGGCCTCCTCGTTACCAAAACCAGGAAAAGAAGTGGTGTTAGATGAAAAAATTTGGAGGACTGAGATAGCATTTAATACAAGCTCAGAGGGACGAGAGTATTTCCTGTCCCGGTTTCTATCCATGAATTTCCAGTCCTTCATATCCGGTCAATGTGCTGAGGAGCCTATGTCTTCACCAGATAGGGGCAGAGGTCTTCGTTCCAGTTATTTGACTAATGCATTTCTGAGAGCTCAGACTCTAGTCACCCTATCCTTAGTTCACAATCGGCTCACTCGTCACAAAAACCAGGAAAAAAAAGGTGGTATTTATAAGCAATATGAGATAGCATTCGTCTTTCCAAGGTTCCGTTTAGGAGTGTCCAGTCCTTTTATCTGGTCAATGCTCTGAGGAACCTATGTCTTCACCAGCTAGAGGAAAAGGTCTTCGTTCCAGTTATTTGACTAATGCATTTCTGGGAGCTCAGACTCTAATCACTCCATCCTTAGTTCACAATCGGCTCACTCGTCACAAAAACCAGGAAAAGAAGTGGTAGTATACTTAAAAATATTTGAGGACCAAAGTCGCATTTGGTACAAGTTCAAGAGAAAGAGAGCCAAAGAAACGGCTGCGAAATCTGTTATGTGCAGGTATTCCATATTGAGACTTTTATCATAGTACGCAAGGTATTCAACACATGACCAACCCTATTTTCCCAAGAATATAGCCTAGGTAAAAGACATTTAATTTTTTGACTCAAAAGTATACCAAATTTCCTAGGATATTCTTGGAAATGTAATTCTGAGGCCGGTGATATTTCTAAGAGTGATCTGAGCATTCGTTTGCGCTCAGTGTAAAAACTAGACATATAATATAACAATTGAGCTCTCAAACTTGAATAAATTCGTTTTAGAATACAAATCTGGGTTTTCTTCAAGTTAACCTATCATGAAACCTCTAACTTCCAGTATTTAACTTCCATCCAAGTTTCTATAGAAACATAGCATTTATTGAATTAACACCAAGTTATCAGGTGTCCAATTTTATTGACTGTACCTTTATCTCACTACAGTTTTTTTAGGCCATATATAGTTCATGCACTACCCATTCAGGTACATGAGGCAACAAGTCTGATCATAGGAAGATAGAATAGCTGTCCCAAGAAGACTCATAGCTATTTCTAAAGTGAGAGCTTGTTACATACAGCTCTTTTCCCCAAGTTATATAACCCTAGATCCTTTTATTGAGAAATAATTAGCAAATTTAGCTGGTCTTAGTACACGTATATCACCCAGAATCTAGCAATAAAGAATGCCATAATACAAAATTACAAGTATTATCTGATTGATATACCTTCCCATGTTACTTGTGTTCAGTTGTCAATGAATCCAAAAAAAGGAATCTTGGGAGCTTATGTAACTTTCAGGGAGATATGTAACAATGATGTACGTTACTAATAGTAATGAAGTTTTTTGTGAAGGTCTTTGAAAGGTTATTGTTGGAAGTAAATGATTTGAGACAAGCTTCTATTTGTTATAGTACTTTGGTTTAGAAAATGCGGAGATTGGGAGTAAGCTTGAAGGAGAGGGACTCTGATTCACCAGAAGACCAAATGTAAATATTTCTTTCCAGTATGATTTCTTTGAATATCAGTGCCTACTATTTTACTTGTTGTAGTAACAATTTTGTTCTACTTCAGGCTGAATCAGATAGTTGACAGTGAATGTTACCATTATAAATAGTTGAGGTATCTGTTCACGTGAGTGTAGCAGAGGTTTCCTATTGACCCCTAATGGTCGCATACAAATGATATGTACAGGACGTATTCGGTTCATTTACAAAATTTATTTCTTCATTAAAGATAAAGTTGGTCTTTAATACAGCAATATTTGAAGGCATGAATAGTTCACGGTTTGTCGCCCTGTAGCATGGAATAGCCGGGGATTATACTATATACAAAATAACCATATTATATGCCGTAATATATTGATTATATGCACACCTTTTGTGTTTATATGCAGTATGTTGCAGAACATTCATCTAAATTGTAATTCCCAAAAATTAATGGCAACTGCAGCGAAGTCAGCAGAGCATTTTAGCAAAAAGTTCTCCCAGGGACGAGTCGAACGTCCGATCTCAAGATACCATCCATTACAGTCTTGCGCCTTAACCAGCTAGGCCACCGGGAGGTTATTAAAATAATACCAAAATTACGACAACACTTCAGCACAGACAATTATCAACGTACTGTATAAAAGCTAAAACCTACTAATTATGCTAATTTAAACTTATTCTGGTTATCGAATTATAAATTATATGTCCTGAATGTAGCAATGTCGTCGACATTTGTCAACATACGGAGTCAAGGTACTTCGTATGTGTGTTGTATGCAGACCAGGTATATGCTATGTGTAGGTTACTTGCGGGTGAAAACACTTCACCCGCCTCACACCTCAATTAGAACTTTGGTCTTGTAAGGTACAACTTACATATCCCTGTATATCAATACATATACTAAAACATAGGTTGAAAGGCATACCAGAATCTAATACATTGGGTAGTAATACAAACCTTTCATACGGAATTGTAATACGACATTTAGGGACAGTTCCAAGCCCTATAAGATTAGGTTCACAAAAAAATTACACAATCAGATCCAATGTAAGTCTGTAACTCTAAGACAAATCAGTTGTTCTAATTTAGGGCCAGATCCTTTGATTTAAACTTGAAATCTACAAAATTTACGAACAACCAGCTCAACAAACTCACCAGAAACGTACTCTAATATCTGTTCACATGTAGTAGTGGTCGTAGGGTAGCAAAAATGAAGATGTACGGGTGTGTAGCATACCTATTTGAGAACAAAGTAACTTAGATTAGTGTATTAGACATCACACGAAATTAGGAATCTACATACCAATTGGCATGAGCTCAGGTATCCTTCCATTCTGGCTATGGGCCCAAGCCGAAGTTCAAGTAGCCACAGTAATGATCATGCAAACGTTTGCATCCGAAGTTTCATTACGGTATCGAAAAGGTACACTTTTATTCAAATGTAGTATCAGATCTCAAATATAGGAGCATTCTGGTGTTTTAGTATAGAAACAAGTGTAGACAGGTGGAGTGTGTGCAGGACGCGCAGCTGTTGAGAAACAGGAGCCTCGTCTCCATGTTTCCCTGAGACCGCGGTCACTCACGTGACTTTGGTCATGTGAAGGCTAACCTCAATATAAAAGGACAAGCTTCCGCTATTTTATAAGAGTAACCGAAATATATATCAACTGAGGGAGGACATACCAAGATGTCTCCCACACCAGACCCACCAATATTAATTAGTGTAGTGGTACTGATGTTCACCAATGACTTGGACTGATTTCTCTACAGCAGCTGTTGCAACACCTCAAACGATGCATTGTTGCACCCATGTTTCTGTTGCCACTTATCATCTACTAACGCATAGACTGGAACGATTATATATCTAAGTTATACTCAGTACTCTTATCAACTCAATGTCGTCTTTTATTCTATATCGTGTTATGTTACCGCCCGCTCCCTTTTTCCGCGGGACGTCGTCCACTCTCGTCTGTTCCTGCATATCACTGTTTCATCTATCCTGCTTACATGCAGTCAGATGGAACATGCAGTACATCAGAGATGTACTGGTTCCTCATGTTCCAACAGTTTCAAGATGTTCCTAACTACCAACCAGCATTCCAAGGACAATCTTTTCATGAGTTCGGATCAACTTATCACTCTCTTTTGGTTCTCTATTCAATTTGTAATCTCAATTAGTCGCATATTCCTATACTACAGTAATGTACAACTATAAAAGCGTATATTGCTAGGGTGTAGTGCTAAAGCAGTATGCAATGTATGTGGTCAGAGGACTCAATTTAACAAGGGGAGCTCTCGCTTTGCTCACTAAAATCACAAATTTTTAACAACTGACTCAACAAGAGACCAGAGGATATAGCCAAACTGAAGCATAATTCTAGTTCTAAAGAATATAATTTCTCATATGAAATAAACACCAATCTAAAAGATTTGACTTTACCCTTAATACTTCTGTGATACAAGAATATTCCTGGCCGTAGATGATCTTTCCTCAAAAGACCCTTTGGATTTTCCCCAAAGAGGAAGGACCCTGGAATGTGAACGTTTGACTATACGAGAGGTACGGGTGTCTGGGGTGTGAATTTCCGGTCTCAGCTTTTCCATGCATACAAGTTTATTGTCTACCTGTAGCTGCGAATGGAAGATTCCTAGAGGAAACTTAGTATTGGTGAACATATGAAACACGGCGACATGTTAGTGGCCGGGGCTCAAAACCGCGTTGCTTGCAACTTCCCTTTGCTCAGCTCCCGTTGCTGGTCTTTGGACGCGCGACGCCTATGTATTTTTCATGTCGCATTTGCAATCTGAGTGACACCTGCACTGACCGTGCATTGAATGGACAAAAAAAAAGAGAAAAAGAAGAATAGAGTTTATGAATTAGCATTGTGTTTGAGACCGGGGTTTCAGTTTAAGATCAGGATCCAGAAGGTCGTCAATTGATGTGGAGATTATGACTTAATTTAATGAATTGAATACATATAATAAGAGATTCAGTGAGAGCTGGTGCTTAGAGCTGGCTGTAGTTTGTTTCTTGTTTGTTTTCTTTTCGGATACGTCAATAAACCCCACTTCTATAAAAAAGCATCTACTATTTGCAGAAACGCTGTATGTATCAGAGGGTAAATTCCAGATCCCAAAACCCATTGTTCTAAAGATGCGAAACTGTAAAACAATTGCCTTGTTGGCCTGGAATTCTGCAAGGTTGGCCGTACAGTGAAACAGGGCTTTTCCAGTTCATACAATTCTGAAACATGTTGTACTACCAACGACAGGGCTATATAACAGGCCATGTGTCCCAGTCCTTTGGCTTGGAATACCACCCTAAAAAGCCACTATGAAAGTCACACATTTATTAGCCGCATCTTTTGTCGTTACCACTTCTTTTGCGGGTTATATTACTTGGACCGAAGCCGACTGGCCCTTGGCTTTGTTTATCAAGTCCAACAACAAGATGGTGCCTCTTACTAGTAAGACCGAGGACAACCACCTGCTAATGGTCTATGGAAACCATTCGCTTCCCCCTGTGGAGTTTATTACTCTGGAAGGCCGCGTTCTCACCACGAACACTAGCACCCCTGGATTTTTGGGTTTTGAAAACAATGCAGTTATGTTTGGTCCTGACGTTTTTGGTGTCTATCCCGCCGTGGGTAGGCAATATCGGCTTCTGGGTCCTAATTTTTACTCGTGCGACTTGCCATTTACCATATTGAACGTGATCACCTACCAGGACAATCACTATCCTGACTGTGAGCCGATCGATGTTTACCTTTTGCCATATGACCGTGAAACCAGATCGGTGAGACCTCCCCCTTCAGTATTTCAGAAAAGGGAGGTAGAAACCACGACTTTTACTTCAGTTGAGTCTTCCTCAATTTCTCAAATGTCTCTTTTCCCGGTAGAGTCATCGTCGACCGTTTCTTTAACGACTCTCTCTCCAAATGACTCGATTTTTTATACGACTTTCCCTCTGGTTGAATCTTCGTCAATTTCTGTTACGAATTCAATCGGCATGCCCCAACCATTTGGTGTTGAAGGCACTGCTGACATCGAAGAAATCAGGTACTTGTACGATGCAGCTGAGTCTAAAGTTTATCCTTTCGTGTCCGGTGGTTACAATGCTTCTAATGCGAAAGTTGAGTACTATGGATCTTCTCCCAAGTCTGGTGCTTCTGGTGCTTCTCCTGAGTCTGGTGCTTCTGAATCTAACCCTAAGAATGGTTCCAATTCCTTGATGTCTGCCCTCGGCATGTCTGGAAAGCCTGTTGGCACTTCCGGTGACTCTGGCTCTAATGTTTCGACCGATGGAGCTATGGAAAAGGGGCTTATGGCAAAGGGAGCTATGGAAAAGGGGCCTTCTAAGAACATTTTGAAGGATGCTTCGGGTAAGGAAATTATGGCCAAGGGTTCTCCGCTTACGACGCACACTGCCATGTCTACCAAGAGAGTCACTTCGACTGTGACCTCTTGTCCTGAACCCGAATGTGAGCCCATGACTCTTATTACCGAGTGGAAGACTTACACCGACTACACCACCTACTGTCCCGAAAAAACCACCTTGACGATCACCGTGTGTGAAGAGATATGCATTCCAACTGCCGTGACTGTTGCAGCTGCCACCACTTTGACCATCTCCGGAATCTGTGTTATTCCTGAGGCCATAACTGTGGGTCCAGTTCCAACTACTACGCAGGCCACTACTAGGCAGACCGTCAATCCGAACAATAAAAGCAAGGACGCTGGAAAGAAGAAAGATGGAGATAAGGGCAAGGACGCTGGAAACATTGGCAATGATGCTGGGAACAAGAACAAGGAAAGTGGAAGCAAGGTGACCAGTGCGCCAAAGAATAGCCCCAAGCCAATACCTATTATTTTGGACCTGACTTCCACCCAAACTCTCACCGGCCTTAAGCACACTCCAAGAATTTCTTCCGCTATTAATGGAGCATCCAAAAATGGCTTTGGAGCCGGTATGTTCGGACTCGTGGCTTTGTTGTTGTAGTCACGTGACGCTTTTCGATACCCTCTTTGGCTTTACTCCCCTGAAGTCCCCAATATGATCGAACACTCTTCGGTATATTTAGATTCTTGATATTACCAATGAAAACAAAAACAAAAAATAAAATAAAGTAAAGTAAAATAAAGTAAAATCAAGAAAATGATGTATCAGTCAATACTCAATCCCATACTGATGTCTAACTCTATGTACCACTAACCAGACAAAACAGGCTAGTCACTAAATCCTCACTTACTTTATCAGTGTAATCTACTGATATGTTACACTTATTTTAAAGTGCTTCACCACACTTGCATAGGATTGGGTGCAAACCCATTTGGCGCAGGCCGCTGCATCACACCCATACACCATGATACCTCAGCACAAAAAAAGGACCAACGCTCTTTTTGGCAGGAATTGGGATTGAAAAATGTATCATTTAACTCTTCAATATTCCGGAGATTACACCTACGTCTTTATTTTTTTTTTCTGAGTGAAAACTTTTGCTGGATTCACTTTTACTGGTTCTGGAGGTGAGAGATCCGGCCGCACCTCAATTCCGGGGTCTCGTACCATAATTCAAAAACAATGTCTGCACTAGACCAGCCTCTACACCATACTACAAGTTAAAATGTAAGACCGAACATCCAATTTTTGGCAAAATTACGACATGAATAAATCTCAAGTCCGTATCATTCCCGGCCTCTAAAGTTGTTGTTTCCTCTTGATGAGTCTCCTTCCTGAAAGGTGGTATTGAATGGCCGTATGATGGTAAATTATATAGAAAAAAAAAGAACCTAATAAGATATGAATTATGATACAAGGGGAGTCTAAAGAGTAACCTTTCTCAAATTGTAGAAACGCGTAATGTTGGAAGTTTCACCTGATCATGTGGACGGCACAATTACTGGTCTGAACCCAAATTTACCGGAGGTGTTGAAGACTTATTTTCAGTCTTCAAAACCTGTTCAAAACTGAGAGCCTGCAGGCCAGTGAAAAACAGAAAGAAGGAAGCAATGATGTCAAAAAAGCGGGTTCGTCATTGATTTTTATTCGCAGTCGGGAATTTTGCTAAATCTCATCAACCCAGACAGTCAGAAGCACTATGTTCTGTTACCCGAAGAATGCTGAGTTTTTTGGAGAGTGAATCTTACATTTCCAGAGGCCCAAACCTCTCAATCAATTCTGTAAGTTATTACGACTTGAAAGTGAACTAGTGGAATCCAAAGTTACTGCCTGGTTAGGATAACTTATCAGTTAACTAATGAATCTGTCAGATCTATATTTATTAATGAGAGTTTTGTTGGGCCACCTATGATTAGTATGCAACATAATCTTATGAGTCTTATGACATATGGGTGAGTATATGAGTAGTAAGTAGCTTAATATTGCTTTTGACATGGTGCCTTTGAAAGTGACTTATTCATTGATTGTAGAATTGTTTTTATCAGTATCTTCATTCAATTCAAACTATATATTTTATAATATATTAATTGTGCTACTGTAGCACTGTACCATGAATTAAAAATCAATACTATTCTCCATAATTATTGACTTACTAACTTAGTAGACTAGTAGTCCGATAGTTTTGTTCTAGTAGTTTTAGTCTTAGTCTAAAGATCTAGTAGTCCAGTCCAAGTTCAGTGGGCTTTGCATGTTAGTCTACTATTGGATATTGAGTGTTGCTTAATATTGATTTTTTAGTCTGTCTCTAATCTAGCTAGCACAAATTTACCCACAACATCCATTGCCTACACTAAAGCAACGGATAAGGCCAGTTTGTTTGCACTCAAAAATTTGAACCTTGAAGGCTTAGACTCTGAGAGCTATTGCCATTGAGGTTGTTGACCCTGTTGGGGTTGTTGTCCTTGTTGCGGTTGTTGTCCTTGTTGAGGTTGTTGTCCTTGTTGAGGTTGTTGTCCTTGTTGGGGTTGTTGGTCCTGTTGAGGCTGTTGTCCTTGTTGGGGTTGTTGGTCCTGTCGTTGCTGATCACCAGAGCTTCCAAGGCTGCTGGAAGAGTAGCCTGGGGCTTGCACTGCCAGAGGCACGGAGCTGCTGATGGACTCAATATCCTCTTCATCGGTGTAACTTGCCTGAGCCAAGGAAATCTCCATCGATTCCAAATCATACACCACGTATGCGCTACGAAGGAAGTTATCACCCAAAAGAGCGCTTGGGTAACGTTGACTCTGGTCTTCGTAGACCTGAGCACCCAAGAAACACGTGTTGCCGCTTTGCATCACCAAGTCTCCCACTGGAACCTTAATCTTGACTCCCAGGAACTCGTAAATCATGTTAGCGGAGTCCGTCTTGTGAGAACAGTCAACTTGATAAAAGCCTTGTTGTTGAGAGTAGCTTGCCTGCATCAGCAGAGCCAAAGACTCCAACACGTTTTTAGGCAAGATCTGGAGAGTAGTGCCCGAGTCCAAGATGGCTCCGATTGGTTGGTCCAAAATTTTGCCGTTTTGCTGGTCGTTCTCCAAGTAGATTTGGTCAAGCTTAACTGCGAGAGTGTCAAGTCTTTTCATTTGTGGGTACAAGCTGACGATTGGAAGAGTTTGCAATTGTCCAGTGTACTTCTTGTGGTCAACAGCACCAAAAAGAAGGGATCCTTTTGGAGATCCATTCTTGTTCAAGAACAAAGAGTAAGCCATCTTGTTGATAACACCGGCATTCTTCAATTGGCTGGGGAAGTTGTTGTAGGGAGAGTCGGTAGCTGTGTGGATAGTCAGCTCTCCAAGCATAGGTCCAATACCCAAAATTCCCAAGTTGGCCAGTGTGTCACTGACCACACCAAAACTCAAGTCCACGTGAGCATTCGAGAATCCAACGGTATCCATACCCCAAATTCCCTTGGCGTAGGTCAGGTCCACATATTGGATGTAGAAGTCGCCAGCGGTCTCGTTTTTCTTGAATGAATTGGACTCGGCCGTGTTGAAAGATCCAAAACCTGTACATGCACTTGCTGGCACATTTCCATTGCCGCCTTGATTGTTTGTTCCAGAACCTGGGTCAGAAAGAGTAGGTGCAGTACCATCTGGAGAAGGTGCTCCAAAGCCTGCATCTTGAGTACCGTCTTGGGTACTGTCTTGGGTACCGTCTTGAACTGGGAATCCGAATCCTCCTGCACCTTCATTACCTTGAGATGGTGCTCCAAATTCAAAAATCTCATCCCTCTTTTGATAGTTGTTCTTAGCTCTGCAAGTCAAGTCGCTTGCCATGACCCACAAATCGGACGAACCCGTGTCCACCAAAACCTTACACTTGGCCTGGTTGGAGCCCAACGAAATAGTAGTCAGGAAGTAAGTTTCCATGTTTTCCATCTCGAGAGAAGCAGAGCCATCAGCCCGCTTAACAATTCCGCTTCTCTTACGAAATCCGGGCTTCTTCACGGAGTCTCCTTGCAAGATCTCAAAGTCCAATTTGACAGCTTTCTGGTTCTTCGTCTGAAGCTTCTGAAGTTCAGAAATGGATGGGGTGGCGGCTCCTGAAGCCATGGCCACTGCTAAAGCTAAGATACAGGATTTTAACAACATCGGAGAAACTGGCTTTTATTCGGAACTGTTTTGGTTTAAAGGAGTGACGAGTGGAATAAAAGATAAAGAATAAAGTCAGAAGCAAAGGGGGAAGTTTCCCCATCTTTATACTTCCATTTCTACGTGTGGTCCATACTGGATTATTTAATCGGCATTCCATCCTCTCACCATGATACAATGTACCTGGCTGAGCCCCGACTTTGATCGCATGGGGCATACGGTGTATGCAGGAGACAATGCACCTTAAACGTCGAGTGGGGCCAAATCCTAGGCCGGCCCGGCTCGTCGCGCTCATTGACGCGTTACAGGGACGAGTCCAATGCCTGACTCCGCCTGAACCATGAAACAAGACCATAGGCGCAAACAAAGCCTGGTAAAAAGGAAAGTTCAACGATTTCCGGGGATTTGGGGGGATTACGGTCCCCAAAATCCTCTCTCGGTCGATTTCAAGTACATCGGGTGGTTGGTATCCCCGGTTTAGTCGAAAGTCGTTGGGTACTCGCTCGTAAACCGTTTGACGTGAGCGCGAAGTGCAGGCACTTGCATCGCCTATGTTCAGTGCAGGGAATCTTATAAACGCGATCTCAGGAATGTGAGTAAGCAAGGATAGATCCATTTCGAGGATTCGGCCCGAGGATAATTCGAGGATCATCCGAGGATTGGGATGAGCTTTAAGTATTTTGGGGAGTTTACGTGATTTAGTTAGAAGGACCTTGCAACCCGTAGTTGGAACCCCCTTAAACAAGGCGCAGTTTGAGGTCTAGACACGCAGGGCTCTTACTGCGATATGAAACCGCCTTAAGGTACACAATCTAGATTTAAGCCATCCGGCGTCGCCAAGTGCAATCGTTCCACTCTCCATAGATTCACGGCCAAATACCAGATTACTGTATATACATAATTCCAGAAAATGTATACCGAACATACACCGAACACAAATTTGCTGAATATTATCTACTGGCCATAAACCTACCGGGCATGAATGTACCACACAAAATCTTCTATACATAAATCTACCATACATAAATCTACCATACATAACTCTACCATACATAAATCTACCAAACATTAATGTACCGAACAAAAAAAAACTAAACTTTAATGTACCGAATATAGTCTATACCGAACGAAAATTCATTACGTCATAGTTTGATTGTAAATCCATTCCGTACATAAGCGTTTCATAACGACATTATATTGTTAGCTGCGTCTCAAAACCTTATTTACGCCATCATTGAGAAGTAACACACAGTATATACACTTCCGCGCTCTAAGAAAAACCAAGACATATCTGGACCAAACTCACCCAAAAGGCCATTCGAGTGACTAAACAAAGCCTTTAATTGTTTTGTCTGCGGTTCTGGTCGTTTTGTCTTTGACGGAATATTCTTGGTTTTTCTTGGAAATTTTTGTTTGGTTTTTTTCCATGGCCTAAACTATCGTCAATAAGAGGTCTTTGCACTCTCATAACTTGCACTCTCATAACTGTCACAAATCCCGTGAAGTCCAAGTCTCGTGAAACTCAAGTCTTGTGGATTGAAATCTCGTGGAACTCTTATGGGACATACTACAGGCAGAAAATGTTTCTGTAAGAGTTCGTTTGATTGATTTTGATTCGACTACATGGAGTGGTGTACATAAGGGATTGGATTACTAGGACTACACCCACGCCTAATACATTATTACCACTATTTCAACTTGCAGCTTTGAGGGTTTTCCTTTCAAGTCTGCCTTGAATCTTTCGGTTCTGATTTTTCGGGCCTTAGGTCTTCTAGTTTGGCCCTTTTGAGTCACAAAATCACGTGACTCTGTTGAGACATTTCAGAGTCGAGCTATACACTTAATGGCATTTGATTAATCTATTAAAGCTTACTGTACCTATACTTCAGATAAACATATAGCGGGCTTGTGTGTCAATATGGGGTCAAGACTAATTGAATGCGAGGTACCTGAGACTCATGCGCGTTGATGCATCCCAGATGATAAGCCGTTGCGAGATCCTAATTAGGAACTCAAAGGGCCTGTTTGGGACATGCAAGAGTGACAACTTTTAAGGTGGGAAGTTTCAGAAATTTCCTTAACTGTTGGCTGCTGATGTGTAGGGACAAGTGGGTTTTCAAAATTTCTTTAGGATTCCTTGTTCTATATTTACGAAACGAATCTAAAGATATTATGCACTGTAACTATATGCTATAACGATACTCACCATAAACTATATAATTGTATTAAAAAATTATGCACTACTACTATATATTGTGTCTACTAAATATCACTTATACCATATAGAAGCAAAGTAGAAATGGAATAAAAGTGGAAGTTGAAGCTATTGAGTACACAGAAATGACACACCTAGTTTTCTCCACTTTGAGTGGTACCGGGATATTGATTCATAGGCATGTATCTTACTTTATAGTTTTAATACTATCACTGACACTTAAAGCTGATACTCAATGCTGATGCTTAGTACTGAGAATTAATACTACTAAAGGTATATTTCACTATAGCTGAACCTTCACGGGTCACCCATTTATATATGTGGACAAAAAGCTTTTGACGGACTTGACTCATAGACCCCTTTGCCTCCTATAAAGCTTCCATATAGTTCCTGACTTCAGAGGTTCACTAAAAAACTGATTGTTCTTTAACAATCTCACGGTTGTATCTCTCTCAAGATCATGTTTGACCTGTTGAAAAGTTACCAACGGCCAGTGCTTATTTACTGGTAATGTTCTTTTACCTTAAGTAATCACTATTAACTAGGAAATATGACATGTAATAGTAATTTCGTACTAATATTATTTATCAGGAGAGTTGATTTAAACAAATAGTGTTAGTGTCGAATATTTCATAGGTATGTGAAAGCACTAACTGAGTGAGCGGGAAGTTTTATAGGAAAGAACAGACGTTTGGGGTTATTGTGGATCTCTCAAACAGGACAATAACTAAAAAAAGTATTAGAATAGAGTGCAAAAAGATTGCAGCACCACAATTTCACACATGGTCTCCCACTGCATTACTCACTGTGGCCCTATGTGGCTTGACTAACGTTGATCGGACGGGAAACAGTACTTTCCACATGGTATGGCCGCAACCGAGATTGTTAGAACTTGTGCAGGACTTTGGGATTTGTTAAAACAATGTTATATCAGTTTGTATATTCGAATACTAATAATATGCCTTAGAGGGATCCCTGGGGATTCATCTTGTCAGGCGAACCTGCTAGTTCTATATACTCCCTTGCTGCTTCGGGTAACCCTTGAGGGATTTCTTGAAACAGCCGGCCTTCGGGATGTGAAACATCACAACATCACAACATCGCGATGTTTCACATTGGCCGGAGAAGTCCTTATCAGGAGTTCTCCCTGGCGCGGGCATATTGCATGCGTCATCTTGCATGAAGCCTGGCGCCCAGTATTCAAGTCTCCTTGAATACTAACTCCCACACCATCTCATACTCATGAGTGGTATGGTTTGAGACTAAGCCTAAGCTAAGCCTCGTTAGTAGAATCCACCGACACTAAATACTCAATTCTAGTGCTCGTAGGATTTTTCCTAACATTCTCCTCCGTTGAGACCAGGTCGTCCCGACTGGTTTGGTTTGTCTCGTGCAACCTTCTTTTCATCTCTTTGGCTCGGCGCTTAAACGTAGCATCCGATATAACTCGATCGGACTTGTGGCGTTTTGCGTCGCTCTTTCGAGTAGGCTGTCGGGGTGGATCCTCAGTTAGTCTCTGACTCGGGGATTCGGATGGAGCCATCGCCGGTGTAGGCGCGGTTTCCAAGGTTGTGCTCGGATGTGACGGTGTCACACTCGAATTCTCGTGATCACTCTCATGGTGACCGGCATCTTCGAGAATAGCATCCTCGCCGTTGTCATCCAAGTAATCAGAGTCCGAGCTTTCGCTGTCACTGTCACTTTCGCCGTCCAGGATATCATCCTCTTGTATATCCCTTTCCCTATTCGCTTCTTCTTCTGCTTCGGTTCGGAATTGTTGTAGAAGGAATTCCCTTTGAGCCGAAGGAACAACAGCATCGAATACTGCTTCAGATATTTGGGTAGCTGGGTCGCGAGGACAGTTGCGCCATTCCACATCGTACCGATGGTTCGTAGCGTCGTACCCTGCTATGCGAGTGATTTCTCCGTCGCGAGCGCGTTCGATAATGTCGTTTGACAATCTCGGTGGCGTGTTGGGGTAAATTTCCGGTCGCACTTTGTATAGTCGGAAATTCTCCACATTGAAAACTCTGTGAGTCTTCGTAATCTCAGGGATATTAACTTCAAACGCCGCTTCGTTGATTTCCTGCACGATTTGGTATGGCCCATAGTAAATCGGTTTCGCTTTCACGTAGGTGGTCGAGCGAACTTCGGGAGGACAATAGGCTGTTCGTTTCTATAGGATCCAGTCTCCCACTTTGTATGTGAATTTCTTGATTGGCGTATTTTTTGGCGTCGTCCTGAGCTTCACGAATCAAATCCTTCGTCCTTGCAATGATCGCGTGTTGTCGTGTCGTAAAGGCTTCGACAGCGAGTGCACGATCTCTATCCCTCGACCGATTGCACTCTGGCTTGCGTGGAAGCCTGCCTATAGCTACCTCAAAAGGCGTAGTGTGAATGGCCTTGTGATATGAGCTATAGTAAGCGAACTCAAGTATCGGTAAGAGTTCCACCCATCCGGTTCCTTCATTGAGTGCGTAAGATCGGATAAGGCGGTTGAGCACCTGGTTCGTTCGTTCAGTTTGGCCATCAGTTTGAGGATGACCAGCCGTACTGAACACAAGTTTTGTACCGACAATGCGATTCATGACATTCCAGAATCCTTCTGTAAAACGAATGTCACGGTCGCTAATGATCAGTTTTGGGAAGCCGTGATGTTTGACAACATTGTCTAAAAACAATCGGGCAAGTCCCTCCCCCGTTAAGGTCTTCGTAGTAGGAATGAAATGCGCTAACTTTGAAAACCTATCGACAACAACCAAAACCATGTCCATACCATCTCTTCCTGGAGGGAATCCAGTCGTAAAGTCGATGCTGACCGAGTCCCATGGGTTGTCAGCCACAGGTAACGATTGGAGTAACTGTTGTGTGGTCGAAGTGAGGTGTTCGCTGACTTGACAGACATGACATGTCTCAACATATTTTCTCACTTGTTTGAATANAGGTAACGATTGGAGTAACTGTTGTGTGGTCGAAGTGAGGTGTTCGCTGACTTGACAGACATGACATGTCTCAACATATTTTCTCACTTGTTTGAATAAACCACGCCAATAAACAGCAGCTGCCATCAGGAT